>JAATLQ010030485.1:8773-42315 GCA_013421005.1 Heliconius erato x Heliconius himera | reverse complement strand
CCATTCATTGATCCACTACCAAGTGGACTGTGCATAGGTGGTCCCATAGGACTATTACTCATATGACTACCAGCCATTGATCCCATATTCATTGGACTTCCCATTGGCCCTGATGACATTGGAGAACCCATAGGCATAGAATTCATTGGGCTCATCGGACTTCCCATTGACCTGGACGTAGGGCCCATACCTGGACCCATGTTGTGATTACTCATTCCCATATTTGGACCACCCATTGGGGACATACCACCCATATGACCCATGGGACTCATATTACCCATAGGACTTATACCACCTCTTGGTGGCATTTGTTGATTCATTGGGCTCATAGCATGCGGTGCTAAGGGACTCATGTGTCTCATTGGAGGCCCACCCATATTATGACCCATAGGACCCATCATTCCCATGGGACCATTTTGACTCATCATAGGTCCATTTTGGCTCATCATGGGACCATTGTGTGACACTGTAGAAGGTGAGTCATCAAATGGGTTTGACGCTACAATTGTGTCTCCATATCCAGTTAGTGGCGGAGGCAGTAAGTCTTGAGCTGTAGGTGGTGGTTGAGGAGTTGTTAAGGCATTATTTGTATTTGCAGTTTTTCTTCTCTTTTTTGGGTTACTTGGTGCTGGTGCAGGAGGGGTTGGTGTATCCATCGGTGGCTTAAAATCTGGAGGGCCTAATCCCGGCCCTGGTAGCCTGTACGATGGCATACCTGCCAGATTGTGACTCATTTTGCTATTATATCTTTCCAGCTCTAACAACCATTATAAATAATTTAAATTTAAAAAACTACTTCAGAATATATATTTTCACAAAAGGCACCGCATTGTCACGAGAAAGCGCAATAACGTGCCGGAAGACTGGTTGTGTCTATTTCTGTAACAAAAAATACATTAAATAAACTGTACAAAGATTACATATATTACAATGCATATTAATGATATAGTAATAAACAAATATGTTGTCTATACTGTTAAATTCTCAAGTCGCCAATGATTACGTTATGGAGCGCAGTATAAGCAGAAACATCAGTAACCTGCTCATTATAAATGCATAAATCTACTAGGTCCCTTTGAATTATATAAATACTTTTGGAATAAACCGCCTAGAATAAAAATAAATATATAATACTTACTGCATTATCAATTAAGCATCGGAATTAGTGATTATTTTTTTGTCCTCATCAAGACCCCAAGACAGGCGTGCAACATATGACAAAATACCAAAAGGAAACCACTTCTTAACTACAGTTCTTATTATTCACAGAAGGGCTATAACTAGATTATTGCTTTAACACATATAAAGCACACTTATTACAAGATATACCAGTCCATTGAATACATTTTTATTTACGACTCACTATATTCCAAACAACACACGCCACATTCACGATGTATTTTTATCAGAAAATTGCCGCTAGGGGTCGTTTTGAGCTTTTTTGTTTATTTATTACCTAGGCAAAAGAATATGCATATTCGTCCCAACGATTTATTTATATTATCATGTTCTTTTGCGTATTAAAATATGAAATATATAACGATATTAATTTTATATATTTTTTTTGTTGAAAATACAATTTTTTAGTATTCAGCGAAAGAATATACTGAAATGTCAATATTTAATTTTGACATATTGGTTGTATTTCGCAATCTATAGGTTAGGCTTAGGTTTCGGTTGCAGAAAATTTGTGTTATAATTTATAAATATTATAGACTAATGATATTCATCGCGTAAAATATTAAAATGGCTCTAAACAGGCTTTTCGCCGGACTTAGCTTTACAGTTACTCCCAGTGTAGTTGGGAGAAGAGCAATACAAGTTTCTGCTGTTAACTATGCTAGTAAACCTACTTTAGTAAAACCAAAACCTGGATTTGGTATTAGTTACAGAAGAATAATACATTTCCCAGAAAAGTATACTGTTAAGCCTTTGGAAGTTACTAATTTAGCGGGTCGAGACCCCGTTTCAGGTAAAATCCTAATGTACTAAGATATTTGTGGTTATATTTTAATTTTACCCGAAAGTATACATTTCATTCATTTAAGGAAGAGTTGTTGCAAAGGGTATTGGTGGCGGTATAAAGCATAAATATCACTGGATTGACTGGATCAGAGATGGGCCATCTGAGGGTCCCCCACAAGAAGAAAAAGTTATGCAGGTAATTTAATTGAACTTATACATATACTAAAGTGTATTGAATAGCGGATTTTTATTTATTATATAAATAACAGATTGATAAATAATAGATTGTTATTTTAATTTTATATTTAAAATCTCCCTCTGATACTTCTCTAAAATAAATAAAAGAAGTAACAATACATATTACTTATGATTATCTTTCCTACAGATACTAGAATGCGGTTGTCGAACTGCAAATGTAGCATTAGTTGCAGTGGGTCAAAAATTAAAATATATTTTGGCAACAGAGAATATGAAAGCTGGTGACATAATAAGAAGTTCTCGTCATCTGCCAAGGATACCAGGTTTGAAATACTTGTTTCAAAAACCTTATGATTTGTACTTTTACAAAAGATCTTAGCCACATTGCCATTAATTTACTATTATTTTTTTAATTATTAGCTACTTGATTATATTTCTCCTGCTACTTATAACTCACTAGTCTTAGAACTGAACATGATTGTCACTAAATATGTAATTCTTGATGGAGATATTTAGATTGCCTTTTTCTACATATTTACTAACTTATATAAGTTAGTATGAACAATAGTAACTTCAAGGTCCTGCACTATTTTTATATACACAATATTTTATTCATTAATTACTTTATAATATTTTATTTAGTGCTATTTTTGACAAAAACTAATAATAAATTAATTTTATTGCCAGCTTTGGTAAGACAAAGCACTAAATTGATTTGTGTCATTCAACATGCGATGCAGTAGGGAACGGAGTATCTTAACACTAGGTTACCTCTGCCTACCCTGCATGTGTGCGGGATACAGCTTGAAGCTGATTTATTTTAACATGCAATGACCTGAATTCAGAGGAAAAGAGCCAAATGGAGTGTCATAACATTAGGTTCATTCTGCCTATCCTGCTATATTTATAAAGCTAAATTGATATTATTTTAATGAATTTAATGTCTTACAAGATAGCTGCCAGTTTATGTAATAAATAAATTATACCATTGACGTTGAAAAGAGCAACTGTTGAGTTTCCTGAGTGCTTTTCTCAGCAGAACTGCTTTCTGAGTTGGTAGTATTTTGTATGTTCATTTGATGAAGAATAATTTCAATTTGAAACAAAAATACAAACAATAAACACTAAGTTACATTCAAATTTCAAATCAACATTTATATCTCATAATATATTATTATTCTAAATTTCTTGAGGCAGTTGTGGCAAAATGGTATAAGTGAGTACAGGCACAAAGTTAACTTGCTCTGATACTCTGCTATATCTTACCCTGCTATATGAGGGATATAGATTCAAACTAAAAAAATAATATTAATTTGAAAATATTATTTTAGTGAGGGCCAATGAAGGAGATGCATATGTACTAGGAGCACTACCAGCTGGCACTATAGTTCACTGCATTGAAAAGGATCCAGGTAAATGTTTTAATTGACCTTATAATGATTTCAATGCTGCTATAATAATGTAATGATTTATTTGGAGAATATATTTTTGTTTAAAATTATATACAAATATTATGATGTAGATCACAGCACCTGACTGTAAACGCTATGGTTGTAGATTTGGTTACCAATTGTGGAAATAAATGTATTTCAATTTTTTTTTGCTCTGAGAGGAAGACAAACAATGGCGTTGAATTTCGCTACTCAACACTAGCGAAATAAAAGAGTAATAATAATAATAATAATCATTTATTTCAGATTTACATCCATAAAAATTGTTAGTAACATTATAATCTTAAGAACAATTGTTATTATGTGAAACCTAAACAATAACAACCAGGTTGTGTGTAATTTGATCCACCGACCCATTAAAGGCGAGTCCCACCGGTCGACAAACACATTTAGCATTCCACAGGAGGAACCGCGGAGGCGAGCTAATGCCGAGGCGCACCGTTTTCTCATAATAGCATAAAAGTCATCCGTATGCACCTCCGCAAACATGCCCGAGTCTGAAAATTAGAAATGTCTTGAAAATTAGGTGGTACATGGGGGACGAAGTGGTTTAACACTAAGCTCCATCTGAATACACTTCTATATGTATGATACAGAGTAAAACAAAAAAATATGTTTATCTTCACAAAACATTTTTATTTTCCTTTTACTACAATATAATAATATGTTTAGGTTTCATTTATTTGTATTTAGTTTTGTATATATTCAATTTAATTTTGGGTTTTATGTGACTGTAAATGGAGTAATTATGAATTGTATTCATTTATGGTGTTGAAATTCAATTTACATGCCCCAAATACCTACCCTGCTTAGTCTGGTTAGATACTGCTGTAATCTGCTCAACCATTTAATATGTATTTTTTAACACTTTTAAAAAGTGTTATCCCACACTTAGGAAAGTAAAATACTTATTTCGAACGTATTAAAATTTCAACCCGCGCCCGCTTCATTAAAATTTTTATACATTTTCTTAATAAGCGTTTAATATTTTTTATAATTGAAAATATTTATGCTGCTATTTATGCCCATCTAGCTGAATGTGTAACCTTTATACAAATTTAAAAAATATCTATATATTTTTAAAGGTAGAGGTGGACTTTATATTCATGCCGCCGGCACTTACGGCACTATACAGAGAAAACAGGATGATAGAGTTATAGTTCAGATGCCATCGAAACGGCTTTTTAGTTTTGATCAACACTGCATGGCCGTTGTTGGTAAGTTTTAAAAATAAAACCAAATACACCTGCTTATTTTAGTGGGAATCCGAGTGTCTTAACACTAGGTTCCCCCTGGCTACCCTGCTGTGTGCAGGATACAGCGTGAAGTTGATATTTTTAAATTTCCGGCCGGCGTGGCGCAGCGGCAAAGGCGTGAATGCAAACGCGGCGGTTGTTGGTTCGATACCCATTCGGGGGAATTAATTATTTAATATTACCAGTTCCCTCCTCTGGTAACAAGGCTTAGCGCAAACCTAAAGAAATTAAGCAGGATACCTCAATAGTTTTGACGTAGGATTTTATTTCATTTCACGATGTTTATCCATACCTGTATTTCGTGTGACGCAGTTACGCATAGATACCAATACCGAAAACACATACTACTAAAGGTTAATTAACTTTGAACTTTGCCGCCAATATCTACGACTCGATTTCGGAATGAGGCGTATGCGGCGGTTTCCCTTTGATAGGTTTATGTGTGCGTGCGTCGTTCTTGAAAAATGGCGTTTTATATTACAACAGTATTATTATTATTTACTTTGTTTAAAAAAATCACTTTTTAATTTTTGGGAAAAAAATAATTGTATTAAGCTTTTATAGAGTAGTTAAAACATTTAAAGTGGTGCTGACACTTCCATCCTGTATATACACTTACTAAATTTTAATTTGCAGGCCGTCTGTCAAACATAGAACATGGCAGCACACCAATAGGTTCCCCACAGAGGAACAGATGGCTCGGTAACCGTCCCAGATCTGGTCTTTGGAAGAGGAAAGATGGCAGACACGGCAGAAAGATCAAACCACCAAAACCTGTGAAGGAAATATACCATCCTACTAAGCGTCAGTTACCTGCTATACAAATGACTATGCATCCTTAATTTTTATTTAATTGATAAATATAATTAGTTATGTAGAGATTCTGTTTTGTTATTGTCTCATTGCTGTGAAATCGTACTTTAATTCTATTTCTTTCTAGACTATTAGAGGTAAAAGCATAAGAAATGGTATGCATTAAGAGACTCAAATAATGTACAAGAATACATTTTTAAGCCAGTCGTGGTGCAAGGCACAAAGTGTGACCGTAAGTGCGACAGTTTGTGGGTTTGATTTACGATCGAAGAAATGAAATATTTAACATTTTTTCTTCGCTCTGGTGTTGAGGCAAAGCGCGGCCTTGAGTTCCGCCAAGCAATGCCTCCAGAAATGATCGGAAAGTGGAGAATGGTGTGTCTTACCAGGTTACCTCTGTCTATCCTGCTGTGTGCAGGATACAGAGTAAGGCAGATTTTTAAATATTAATTTATAATTTTTATGAACATTCTTATCGCAGCGGCACAGGGTTTGATTGTGAATCCGTCAGCTGTTGGTATGGCTCCCACTTGGTGGAGTTATTTTCATTTCCTCGCTCTGGTAAGAAAGTATAGTGTTGAGTTCCGCCACTTAACACGCAATGTCTCGAAAATTGAGGAGAAAGTAGGTTATGGTGTATCTTAACACTCAGGGTCCTCTGCCTACCGTCATCACTCCGTGCTCCCGCATGGAGTGATGACGGTTCAGAGTAAATATTTATAAAATAACTTTATTTATTCATTTTATATAGATAAAATGAACAAAAAGCATAACTCGCCGTAGGTTTATTAAGTAAAAATAAATTGAAATAAAAATCCAACAAAACATAGGTACATTGAACTATTTATTTTAATAAAATGTTTTTTATTAATGCTTAGCATTACAATTCATCAGCCCAAATATAAATGCCATTTTCTAGTCTATCACTAGAAATATATTTTTTGCAAAACATATAAGAATTTTACTTAATGGTATTCGAACTCGCGCGTTAAAATTTTTATACGTTTTTTAAAAATATTTTATTTTTGTATTTTTAATGTACACTGTAAAAATATAGAAATATTTTTCTAGAAGCAAATAGTATAAAGTGCTTTATAGTTGAGTAGTATTTATTTGTGCTAAAAACCATATTAAATAAAATATTTAAAAATGCACTTATTATTCCTCATCGGATAGTGTCAAGATCTGTAAATAAACAAATATTAATTAGTTGAAATCCAAGAGACAATATAAATTAAAATAAAAAAATATATAACAATTTTTCATTATAAAATTATTTCTTTTCTCAAATTATCACAATAAAAGTACACAGCACACATTTGTAACTGCGTTGTGGTTGTGGATTTAGTTCCCTCTGAGGGGAAACAGTAAACATGAAATAGATAAAAATAAATCATTTTCTGGTCAAATAATTGCTTAACTTTTAGAACTTCTCAAGCTATTTTGAATTATTTTAGTAGTTAAATTGTCAAAATATAAAAAAATATATATTAAATTCTTACATCCACCATTTCAGCTGTCAATTGCAGTTCAGAGAGTCCAGTGATTTCTTCCAAATAATTGCCACTATTGAACACTTTTAATAAAAACTCAATATTTTCTTCTTTATATTTATCAATGACGATATTAGAACAAGCGATACATTGTTTAAATTTGGTGCACGTTGGTAGCACTGTTTGGTATGAATGTAGGAATCCCCTTATCGAATGTGGTACAGCTCCTAGAACTCCTTGGTCTTGGTTTTGATCGTCGTCTTCTTTTTGATTTAACGTGGCTGGTGCTTTTTCCCTGTTTATACAGATTAAAATATATAATTTACTCTTAATTTAATAAAAGCGATGCTCTACACTTAGGAAGTTAAAAATATTTTAGGAAACATCAATTAGCTTCACGCTGTATCCCGCACTCAGCAGGGTAAGACAGAGGAAAATTCATGATAAGACACTCCGTTTCCCACTTTTAGCCGAGTTATGGAGGCATTGCGTATTCAGTGGCGGAATTCAACCCCGCGGTTTGCTTCGACACCAGAGCGAAGAAATGAAAGTATTCATGTAAATAACGTATTTATTTTTTAAAAGCAGCAGAATTCCGCGCGAACCCGCCCCTATTAGAAACACTCCAAAGATTTTGATTTCACTTTAGCTACGTAGAAATTAAAATAATAGGAAGTTTCTGCTGTTGTTGTTGCTGTCACGCTATATGCAGAGGGAACCTAGTGTTAAATCACTCCACTCCCCACATTCCCCATTTTGCAATTCCGCAAGCATTGCGTGTTCAGTGAAGGCCGACCCAGCGCCATGCTTTGTTTTGTTATCAGACGGAAAAAATTAAAATATTATATCGCACCCATACCCTGTCACGTTTACCATCTCTTGCTTGTGCTTCTGCGCTACGACTGCCCTCAACCTAACTCTAACATAATAAAGTTACTATAGTCTCATATAAACAAAACATACCTACAAACAAAACATAAGTTATAAAAATTTCGACGTAACTTGATGAGTACGTATGGCTTAGTGGTCAGAGCGCCTGGTCGGTTTCCAGGAGGCGCGGATTCGAGTCCCGCTACGTTCAAATTTTTACGTTTTCTAAATAAGTATACCTCAACGGATGTTGCAATATCGCTACGAGTACTTCCACAGCTAAGGCACCGGCGATGGCCGCGACGCCGGGCCGCGTCACCGTGCACTGCTGGTCCAATGTACGGTCTTTGAGCGACTGAAATTACATATCAACACATTATATATAGCAACCGTGGCTTTGCAGGACAGCGTGTGACATATTGAGTGGCGCAACTCAACGCTGGGTTTTGCCTCGTTACTCTGGTAACGGTGAAAATATTTAATAACATAAAAATAAAAAGCATAAAAAGTAAAATATAATAATATAAAACATAAAAGTAATACAAAAATGTACAACGAAAATTAATCGTTCAAAAGAGTTAGTTAATCATTCATAATATTAAAATAGAAAATGAAACTAAAAATGTGTATTTCTTTTTTTTTAAATACAGACTAATACTTCTACTATGTACTAACAAAATCGAACCTGCTACATACAACTGATAACAATACTTATCAACAGTATATGCATGAGGCCAGTCGTGGCGCAGGGGCACCAGCGTGCGACTGTACGTAACATGTTGTGGGTTCGATTCTCACTCAAGAAAATTAAATACTTAATATTTTCTTTTTTTCGCTCTGGGGTCAAGTGTCGGAAACCAACTCCGCGCTTTACGGAGTTGGGTTTCGCCACTCAAAATGCAATGCCTCGCCAAAATGCAATGCAAGAATTCGTCGGAAAATAAGAAACAGGAGCGGAGTGTCTTACCTCAAGGTTCACGGGTTCCTTCTGCTTACCTTGCTATGAGCAGGATATAACGTGAAGCTGAAAATACAAAATATACTCACATTTCCAGGTGCAGTGACGTCATTACAGAAATAACACCCAAGATGTTCCCCTGACACTTGTGTACTATCTATTGAGATATCTTGAAAATCAGATTTCATTCCGTGTCTCATCACTAGATAACTGTCGAAGCCTAATGCGGCGTTAATTACTATCTGAAAGAAAAAAAATATTGTATAAATATTTTTTATGCATTTAAAGCATTATCTCTCACTCAGTAAATAAAAATACTTTTCTTAGAAAAAATTAAACCGTCCAAGCGACCACTAAGCCATATATACTCATCAAGCAACGTCGAAATTCTGTTAGCATCCCTAGGGAGAAATTTACAAATTTCCGGTACATAAAGTAAATTTAGAATTATCTTATGAAAGAATACTATTTATTAAAAAGTGTTATTCCTCACTTAGGAAATAAAAATACCTTTTTTAGAAAACGTATAAAAATTTGAACGTAGCGGGAATACAACCCACGTCTCTTGGCGTATTTTTCTTTCCTGAGTGAAGAATAGCACTTAAAGTTGTTATTTGTAGAATGAGTAATAATAATGAAATAAATCAGCTTCACGCTGTATTCCACACACTGCAGGGTAGGCAGATAGAACCTAGTGTTAAGACACTCCGTTCCCCCACATTCTGCCGAATTCTGGAGGCATTGCGTGTTGAGTGGCTCGACACCAGAGCGAAGAAATAGAAATATAAATTTAAGTAAATATTTCATCTCCTCTAGTGGGGATCGAACCCACAACCAGTCGGTTTTACAGTTACACTTTGTGCCCCTACGCCACGACTGGCCTCAATAATTGTTAATAATAATTAATATTACCTTTCCGTTATACGCTGCTAATAAAGTGGGCAGCCACCTTGCTTCCCGCGTATCCAAAAGTAGGAAAATGACGTCATGACTCATTATTTGCTCAGTCAGCAATTTGATATTATCTATAGTTTCGTTCTTAAGAGATTCGCCAATCGGGTGGCCAGGCATTGGAATGTGAAGTGAGATGCCACGAGTTTCCTAGAAAACAGTAATATTTTCAATAATAAAAATAATAACAACATTTTATTGCACACTAAATAATCATAAAAAAATATATGTTCTACTAATATAATATGTGCATTAGCGACCTTATTACAAGTGATCTCTTCCAGGCAACCATCAAAGTACAATAGAATATTTCTTAGTATTTTTCGCTATATCTCGCATATAGCGTGAAGCTAAACAAAATACAATACAGAGTAAACAGAGAGAATACAGTGTTGAAATACTTCGTTCCTACGCACCCTCTACTTTTCAGGACATTAGATTCAAGTATATTTTTTAAACTGTTGTTTTTGAGCAATCCTTATGTAACTTTTAAGGATTATTTTACATAAATACCAGTTTTTAAAATTACTTCTGGAGAAAAACCACATGTATTTCTGTTCAATACAGATCCTGAAAGTTTTTACCAAAATTTACGTTTTTAAAAATCTATTATTTTCGCGATCTTATTTCCAAGATTTATGAACCGACAGTTTTTTACTATTATATGTACGAAAGGCCTATTATTAAGCTATATTGAAGAAAAATATCACGAGCGCAGATCGAACGGTCAGGCTGTATTTGCCAATTTTGTTCATGAATCCGGTGTTTTTCCAAAAAAATCCTTAATATCTGCTGAATCACCGAAAATCGCTAAATATACATGGAGGCGAAATGGATAAGTAATGAGGTTCTCTACCCATCGTCTACCGTTGATGCATTAAGACGAGTTATTTTTTCAATAATCGAGTCGAGTCTTAATAATCTTTTGAAAACAACTATTTTCATTTTCACTTTCAATTTGGTATAAAAAGAAAAAATCAACTACAAATAGACTTTTATATGAAAGTGAAATAAATAAAATTACTTACGACAGTAGGTAAAATGAGTTTTAGATTATCAGCAGCCGCTTCCGCCTTCTTCTTGCCACCATTTAAACAATCTTGATACTTGAATAACACTTGTCTAGTCGGATTAGAATATGACACTTTACCATTGTCAATGAATGTTATGTGGCGAAATCCCCATGCCTGAAATATTTTATTAATATTGAATTTTATTATATATGTATAGAGGTCGGTCGTGGCGCAGCGGCACGAGGTGTGACTGCATAACCGACTGGTTGTGGGTTCGATCCCCACTCGAGGAGATGAAATATTTACTTAGATTTATATTTCCATTTCTTCGATCTGTTGTCGAGGTTAAGCGCGGCGTTGAGTTCTGCCACTTAACACGCAATGCCTCCAGAATTCGGCAGAAAGTGGGGAACGGAGTTTCTTAACATTAGCTTCCCTCTGCCTACCCTGCTGTGTGCGGGATACAGCGTGAAGCTGATTTTTTTTTTATGTATAGAGGTCGTCGTGGCGCGTTGGTTGCGGGTTCCCATTCGGGTGAATGATATATTTTCATTTCCTCGCTCTGGTAACGAGCCAAAACGGGGTATTAAGTTCCTCCACTCAACGCGGAGTACTACGAGGATTTGGAGGAAAGTGGGTGATGGAAGTATCTTAAAGGAAGAATGGCATTTGCCTATTCTGCTATGTGCGGAATGCAGCGTGAACCTAATAAAAAAACGTAACAGTTTACAATTACATTCTCGTACTGCTGTGCCACAACGGCTTCTTTTCAAACCAAATTTGATATTTGAATTATTTATACAAAAAAAATCTAAGTTGAAAAGGAGGAACTGTTAAAGAGAAAAAGAGAATTTATACTTTTTTATTCCAATGATACCATAAAAAAAAATCAAACATTTCTAACATACCAATAGATTTCTAGCCACATGACATCCCAGAGTGCCAGCTCCAAGCAATAAGCATTTAGTTTCTTTCATAACATTAATATTAAGATCAGGTACGAGTCGCCATTGCATTAACTTTATATTGAGGTCAGATGATGTATCTGCTAACCTAGAATAAATAATTATGGGAAAACTTAACAATTGACATTACATAATAATAATAATAACACTATTTATTAACTTTATTTTTTTTAAATTAATTATTTTCAATTCTTCACTCTGGGACAGAGTGGAATGTAGTGTCTTAGACTCCCTTTGGCTAATCCGCTATATGCGGGATACAGCATGAAGCTGATATATTTATTTATGTATTATTTATTCACCACTATTAACCGTTACATAAAATAGGTTTCTTGAACATTAATTAGATAAAATGTGGTTACTTTTGGGTTGGAGGGAAAGTTCTGTCGTATTTTAAACAAAATATTTGAATTCATTTATAAAACTTGCTTTTATGGCAACTGTGGCATCCACAAAATATATTAACACATTGGGGAGAAAGTTCTGTCTGATTTTAAATAGGCAGGTAATTTATTTAGTATAAAAAAATAGGAGTAGTGAGCTAATGCTACAATAACCTTACTACAATATCATATTACTAAGCCTGTTTGTTTCACTTAGCACTGACTTATAAAATCTTTCTTTAATTATTTTTGTTTAACAAAACCAAAGTAAGTTTTACTTTATGTTAAGTAAAATTATTTTTTACTACGTATTTAGAAAACGTATAAAAATTAGAATCCGCACCTCCTGGAAACCGTTTCCTAAATACGTATGTTTCTTTTCTAAGTTTGGAATAACACTTTAAAAATGTTAAAAAATATTTTTTACTTTTTAGTTTATTGTTTGAAGTCGGTTTGTTTTTGTTAAAAAATAATTTACGTTTCCGATTTTAAGTGATGGGTAGACCTTAAAAGGATGCTTCTCAAACGAGTAGATGGCAGTTGTTGTATGTAAATTTTTAATCTTAATTAGGTGTTATTTTTGTGCAAACTAACATTTTGGCAGATTGATAGGAACATACATAAAAAATATTTGGGCGAATTGGACACCTCTCCCTTTTTTGAAATCGGTTGAAAATGAGAACATCTTCTTTTTTGAAGTTGGTTGTGAATGTTTTTCCTTGTAACTATTACAGTATAATTATATGTATTTCATATCAAAAAACTAACTTGTTCATTTTCAACTGGATCCCATACTCAGAACCTAACCAAACCTTCACCAAACTATCCTTGGAGAGTATCCAACAAAAAAAGGAATCATCGGAATCAAGTGGCGCGATATTGAGTTATTCGTGCATTCGTCGCGCACATAGCAAATGCAAATTTGAGACAAAAAAAATTCTGATGTAACCAATATATAAAAAAAATTAAATTGATAACCTTGTTTCTTCTTCTTACAGAAGTTGGTTAATAATTGAGGACAGTCGTGGCAGAGAGGCACAAACGTATGACTGTAAACGTGACAGGTTGTGGGTTCAATACCCACTTGAGGAAATAAAGTATTTAATATTTTCATTTTTTCAAATGCAGTGCTGAATTCCACCACTCAATACGCAAACACCTTCAGAATTCAGTGGAGAGTAGAGAGTGGAGTGTCTTAACATTAGGTTTATAGGCCTACCTTGCTACATGCAGAATACTGTGTGAAGGTAAATACAATATTTAAAATACTTATAATGTTTAGCTTTGGAAAAGCTAAGCACAGTATGGTGTCATTTGACATGCTATGTTTTGGTATCTGGGTGGAAAGGTGAGATTTAAGTGTCTTGACACTAGGTTCTCTCTGTCCATTCTGTTGATAAAAAGAATAAAATTTTCTTATATCTTACTTTATAGGATCCATTGAAGCAGACATATTGGCTAGTCTTGGCCCAAAATTTCCCCTGTCATTCCTTTCCCAACCAACCCAACCCAAATTTTCAGCAGATTGTATATTCTGAAAGTAAATAAAGAAATAATTATTTTCGGGACATAATGTTTTCATTAAATTAATCATATAAAAGCAAATAAAACAATCTCCATTAAGATTGATATATAAAAAAATTCATAAAACAGTTCGTTAAGGCTGTTATGATGCAGTTACAATATACATTTGTTGGTTTCATCCCGGATTTTGCTCTAGTAGAAGAAAATTTGAAATCATTTATAAAGAACAACATTAATTTGTTTTGCCTCATTCTGTTTTTGCAACATTTCAAATAATGGGCACTTTTACGTTAGCAATCAGAACATCTTGACGCTAGGCTTGCTCTTGCTATATGTTAAAATACAGCATAAAGCTGAAAACAAATATAATACAATATATAATAAAGAAATTCTAGCACTTACTTCAGGTACTGCAACTACAAAAATTCTACTTTTATCTATAGCACCATCTTTAGCATATCTAATACCAATTACTGAAATATCCTTTTGTTTTATGATAGGACAATATTCTAGTAAAGCTGCCAAAAATATCCTTAACGTCCAGCCTGGGTTCTCATTATTACTAGGATCAGAAAATGCAAAGTAAATTTTTGAAACGTCAAGATCAAATTTAGATGATGCTTTATTTTTATCTAAAATCTTTGAAAGAGTTACTACTGTGACTTTATTATTTTCTTTTCTAACAACAAAGAAAGGTTTCTGTTCCGTTTGAAGCAACTTGTAGGCTTGAGAGATTTCCATTAAATGTTCAGGTGTAAAATCTGTAGTAATAATATTTTTTTTTCTTAAACATATAGTGGGTTGACTAGGCGATGGAAAAGCAAACCAATAATAATAATGGAACTTTTTGAGATCCTGTAACAAAAAATTATAATTTGGAAAAAAATATAATTATTACATTATTATTAGTTGAAGAAAAAATATAATTATTACATTATTATTAGTTGAACTTATGATTTTCGAAAACACTTACCGCAAAAGAAAGAACAAAAAAGTTTAACAAACAACTGGGATTATCAATCCAAGACAACAATTGAATATTTGTTCTTATTACTTCTCCCACACTATTAAGTAATGATACTTTGTCAATAGTTTTGAAATCTTCTATTGTATTTTTGTTCATAAGAGTACCTGTTACATTAATATAGTGCAATTCCTGCTCTGGATCTCTAAAAAATAATGTTAATGGTAAACACAAATCACCACAGCTGAAGAATATTT
Organism: Heliconius erato x Heliconius himera; assembly: GCA_013421005.1. Classification (NCBI taxonomy): domain Eukaryota; kingdom Metazoa; phylum Arthropoda; class Insecta; order Lepidoptera; family Nymphalidae; genus Heliconius; species Heliconius erato x Heliconius himera. The sequence goes on along the minus strand of JAATLQ010030485.1, from coordinate 27,254 downwards.
TTATAATTCTAGCTTACTTAATAACATTCTTATAATTTTAGCTTACTTATTAAAAGAGGTTCCATCAACCTCAAAAACTGTTCCAATATCATTTCCGTATGTAAATCGACCATATATTTGTTTTGTGTTTTCGTTTAGTTTATCTACGTTCAATTTTAGATCGGTTAAGCTGTGCCAGAACGATGGGTGAACAAAAGACATAAAAGGAACATATTGTATTATGTCTTTGTTATTATTTCCTTGTGAGGTCATTTTTACAAATATATATTATTTAATTTTAAAGGGTTTATCCTAAGCTAGTTTTAGTTTCTGCTAGTATCAAATCTATGTAAACGCGTCAATGTGAAAACTAAACGTCAAAACCAGCTGTACTACGTTTATTAACTATGATTTCCATTACTTTTAGTATAAATAGAACGCAATAAAAGATATTTATATCTTTTCTTTATTTGTTAAGTCTTATAATATATTTGTTAATATGATTAGCATAAAAACAAAATTTTAGATGTTAATAGTTTATTTATTCGTATCAAATGAAACGAAAGAATGGAATTAAAAAAATATTTTAAAATTGACACTAAGAGTTCAATATTTTTTTATACATTTACTTCGATGGCATAGCTATTTTATTGCATATTAATATTCTCAATAATTATTCTACTGTAAGTTTAATTCTATGTAGAATTGTTATTATTTCTTAAATTAATACTTCGAAATTACTTGTAGCGAAAATTAAAAGTGATATCCGAGGTAAGATTTCACAAACTTGTATTGTACTATTGATTCTTATAAAAGCTATTATTAATAGAATATTTTTGTGGGACATTGCAGGATAGTTTGAAATAAGTTCGGTTATGGCAATAACTGCTATCGATAAGGTAACAAGGAACAATAAAAACGCACAATCGTCCTTTTCTAAATCTGCAAATTTAAACTTGAATAAATTGACAAAATTTAATTCCGGTGCTGAAGGGAGCGTAAGCAGCAACCTTGAATATGATTCAAAGGAACAAAAAAATAAGTCACCTTACTTCAACGGAAATAGGATTCAGTTATTATCGCGAGTGACTGAAAAGAAAATGGTACACAAAAGGACTACCGATTTCATGTCATCTATTCCGTTGGCTGTTAATATATATAGAGCAAATTCAGACCATTTGAGGTCAACCAAACGGACAAATAAAAAAGCTAAAAAGTCAGTCTTGACCCTACCGAACAAACAAGCGCCGTTACCAATAGCATGTACAGTTAGTGACCTTAACGACTCGGAATTTTTTGACGACAACAGTAACGTAAAACCCAAGCTCAAAAAAAGACGATCAACAAAAAATAAGCATCCTGAAAGAAATAAAGAGATAAAGCAAATCGACACAAATTCGAAATATTGTTTACAATTTCCCTCTGATTTAGAAGACAAATGTTCTGTAAATACTATTAATAAATTTAATGGTGATGGTAAGACACTTCCGAAAAAAGGTCATAAAAAGTTAAAAAAACCTAATGCTTTCAATAATTTAAAATTCCAAGACGTTTGGTCTGTCCTTCGTAATATAAACAAAATTAAACTAAAGCCAAGTCTTTCTATATCACAAGACAGTTTTATATCGCCTAAAGAAAGAAGGACTAAAAATAGACGTCGTAGCAACCAAAAAGATACAAGGTATGAGTTGACTTAACGGGCCATTTGAGTATTACGTAATAATGCAATTTTTGAAGATGCCTCTACCCCCATGTAACCATGGGAGTAGGAAGGAGGCGAGTGGGGTGGGCACAGAATAGTCTGGTGCCCATCCCAGAAATTTTACTTACAACAAAATTTGGCTCAAAGCTAAAGTCCAGGCCACCCTAGAAAATACCTCTAGATACACTAATGTATGTAGCGCGCCATAAAGTTTCCTGTACACTACCCTCACTCTTAGCATTCTATTTTTTTAACTTCACGTAACAGAAATCATTTTTGTTTTCCTTTGGAGAATTAGGTGAAAAAATATTGTACAAGTACAAGGAGGATTTTAATCCTTAGTTGTTTATTTAAGTAAAAAGACAATAACACGTTCCCTTCTGCTACTTAACGTTTTATAAGATCTTCAACAAGAGGCCGGTCGTGGTGCAGCGGCACGAGGTGTGACTGCAAAACCGACTGGTTCTGGGTTCGATTCCCACTCGAGGAGATGAAATATTTATTTAAATTTATATTTCCATTTCTTTGCTCTGGTGTCGAGGTTAAGCGCGGCGTTGAGTTCTGCCCCTCAACACGCAATGCCTCCAGAATTCGGCAGAAAGTGGGGAACGGAGTGTCTTAACACTAGGTTCCCTCTGCCTACCCTGCTGTGTGCGAGATACAGCGTGAAGCTAATTTAATTTTTTTTTTAAGATCTTCAAATTACGTATTGCTTAAACGTCCCTTAAATAAAAGTAATTATTCTTTGTCCTTGTCTCAATTTCTTAAAATTTACTTTTTCATTTAGGTATATCGAGACATGTAGAACTGAGGAATTTGCATATATTTCAAGTTTTTTGGATCAGGATTCCTTGCAAAATTCTTATTCCCAATCAAGTATTGATAAAATAACTGTGATCAGTAAACAAGATCACTTTGAAGTAATTAGTGAAGATTACAATAAAGATATTTGTACCAACGACATAATAAATGGTAAAATAAATATTAAATCAATAGACTATAAAAAACCAATCAAACAGAGTGCTACAAGAACGATAAAATATGGTGACGATAAAAATAAAATTATTTGCAACAAAGATCCCAATACATTATTAAAAACAAGTCAAAATATACAGAGTAACGATATTAACGAATTAAGAAATCACAATAAAACTAATACTAATAGAAAACCTAACACACCTAAAAAAAATAACATAAGCTCCTTTTTGATCAATACAGCTAAAAATATTCAAAATAAATTTATTTCAACCGATATTACCGAATGTAGTAAAGACAATCTGAGTAATTCAAAAATTATAACAGATTCAAGCAATGTAGAGAAATTACATACAGAAGAGCCTCAAGATATGACTGGCATAACAAAAGTTGTTTTGAGTAAGGGACAAAAAGCTAAACAATTGGAGGATGCAAAACGAAAAACTCGCTTAGTAACTACTTTGCCTACTAATTGCATCATTCCACGGTTGACTCAAGCAGAAATAAAAAGACGACTATCTTGTATAAAATTTCCTTTAGTCATTTTAGGTAAAGATCAGGTCAGCTCCACGATAAAAGTCGAAAACGATGGTCCACCACAGTTTGAAGGTTTAAATGAACATATTTGGCCGTTTATGAAGGATTGGTATACAAAAGATGTGTGCGATGATGTTAAACATAAAACTGTCATTATAAAGGATACTAAAAGTCCTGTTGGTAATAAACAAAAGAAATATGTGAATATGAATGTTTTGTTTAGAGAAAAGAAGGCTGAAATGCCACAGGTACTTACCGAAGAGAAAGAAAGAAAAAAAGGAAAGATGGCTATAAGTATAGGGGAACCTGCAGTAAGGAAAGCAAAGCAAATGACCTCTTTAAAAAATTCCATCAGCACAACAAATAGAGATTTTACAAAATTTAGGATTGGAGAAAGTAACGTCAGCAATGTCCAAAACAATGTTAACATAACAAAGTCATCTAAAACGTTTTTAAATAATGATAATCGTAAAAAACCCTTATATGACACAAGTTATCAATGGACTAAAAGGAAGAGGGTAAGCGAAATCATCGAAAATGTTATGAAGAAATTAAATGCCGGTATATATTCTTCTGGGGTCTCTGAAGAAGAAGTTAAATGTAACGGTACGTATTTTAAAAAAATGTAGTTATTAGAATCTTTCTATGATAAAGGAATACCTTAGATTAATGTTAGTAGGTAATTTAAACTTCGATGTGTATCCGTATGACACAACACTATTGATAATTGTTTATTTTAGTTAATAAATGTTAATTTTAAAAACGAAAAGAAACTTAAGCTTCAGCACAAAAAAATCACAAATATATACGAAGATACTGTGATGTTACGGTGCTACACACCATTAACATCAAACTTGCTGAATGAATTGCCGTCTGAAGTTGAAAAAATAAATAAATATTATGACGGTATATCTACAGTAGATACGAGTAAAATTAGTATAATAGAGCCAGGATTATACATAATTAATGACGATTTTCTGTATACGTAGTGAATAGACAAGTTCTAATAATTTTTTGGTTGCTCAAGTTATTTTCGCTTGTTTTCTTATTAAATAGAAAACTTTTAGAGTTTCTATTATTTTTACATTTTTTTGCACTAATAAAACAAACACTCTTGCAATGTAGGTACTTTAAATTTTAAGACAGTGTAAAATACCGCTCGAATCTATCAAACTTACCCAGATTGACTGTAATATATATTTTACTATTAATTATTTCAGATTTGTTATTAAAAGAATCTGTAAAAGCTGAGGAAATAAAATTAGACGAAGGTGAAGGAACAGATATAGCCACTTTATCTGGATTTGGAGATAAACTATCAGATATTGAAATTGAGACTGTAGAAAACTTTAATCAAATAGCAGTCAAACATTGTGTTACAAATACTGTTATTAAATTCGACATTGTTTTAAAGCAAGTGCTTAACTGTACGCAGAGTAACGAATCGTTTTCTTACATTCCTGTAAAAGAAACAGGAAGTTCAAAAATTTTTAAATGCAAGACTACTATTGTGAACGCTGTACTTCCAGCTGAAATTTGTACTATACTGCCTTATATTATGCGAAAGATAATGAAAAATACTTGTAATATAGTGTTCTCATCGTCAACCATTGAAAAGGTGGAGGAGAACTTAGCATGTCTCCCTGAAACAGAATTTAGAAATAAACAAATGTTTACGCAATTTATTCCATTACAAATGGAATCATGGCCAACTGTCTCGTTGGCCAAGTCAGGAAAGTTCTCTAAAGTATCACCCTTGATTCTTACTAATAATCTTCGAGTGGTAAAGAAGAATTTTAAATGGATTAAAACAACATTTAACTTATCGGAAACTAAGGATTTACTTAAGAATAATCAAATAAACTTGATGTCGATTGCCACTATTAAAACGTCAAACACCCCTTCTATACTGAATATTAAACTATCTATCAACAAAAGTAGAGAAGTAAATCGTAATAGTAATCATTGCTTAGCGATGGTACCATATACAATATCGAACAAGAAAATATTTCCTGCGTTTAAAAAAATTGACTTTTTAAGTTTCATACAATTTTGTTTAAGTCACGCATTCTTGCAATTAAATATAAACACACCATTTATTAATATATTTTCAATTGTAATACGCAATATAAATAACATAAGTATAACGGTTTGTATGGGCAATGTTAGTGAATCCGAAAGAAATATTGTTACTGTATCAAGCATTCAGGTCAATTCTATTTACGAAGGATTCAAAAGTCGCTTAAAAAATATCGAAGACGTCACCTCCACTTTAGAGAAACAAAATGAGGTCGATACAAAACCAAACAAGAAACGCAAAGAAAAAAGAAAATCACGAACTGAAATCCATTTAAGTACCAGAAAAAATTTTGTTAGACTCTATAGAAAGTGTAAATCTACGTCGAACATATGTAATGAGCGGTCTAGCACTGATATAAATAAAATTACTAACATGGATGAATTCTTCCTTTCTATGGGAACAACGAAAGCTTTGTCAAGCGTTTTAGATGCAAATTTGGACAAAAAGATATCATCGTCAATCAGAGAAGTAAGCAAAGATAACATTAATAAAACTCTTAGGTTACATTTTTTCTGAATTATAACTATATACAGGGTATAACGAATTGACGAATCAACGATAAAGGAATTAAACTTTTAGTATATATTCTTTATATGCATTTGTAGTTCTTAAAATAGCCTTCTATTTTAAGAACTATAAATGCATATATGACTTGTGAAATATTCATTGTTTAACTTGTGAAAATTAACATTAACCACCACCAAGCCAATTCACAATCTGTGAGGATAGCTTTGCAATATCAAAATATTCGTACTCAATATAAACATTTTCTGACTATAGAAGACTGGTAAAAAATACTCTTATGTAAATATGTAAAAAAATGGATTTAAATGTAGTAAAAAAAAAACATTATTTTACTGTTGCATGATTTGAGTACATTTTTGTTTAAAATTAAATTCCAGAAGAATGTAATTTTTAACAAAAAACACCAGTGTTTTTTTTCACTACAGCCCTTGATTTTTTTTTAAATTTCGCTTATTTTAAAACTAGTTAAAGCCCATAGTTTTCAAATATTATATCGGGTTGTATTCGGGCCGAGTTTTTCCAAAAAATCACATTCCGAATATCTGCCGAACTACTGAAAATCGGCTAACGTATATGAGGGTTCATTTAACCCTCATAATACGTAAAAAAAATTAATAGGTACTGAGGTCCTCTACCCATAGACAACCGTTGATCCATTGATCACGTTACACAATGTATAATTCATTCCGCAAACAGAAGTAGGATATAGCAAGATCAGTGAACTTTGTGTTAAAGCACTACATTCTCCACGCATCGTATAATTTTCGTGGCTACACTCAACGCCACGCTTTGTTTTTTTTACCAGAACGAGTGAGAATGAAAATATTTCATTCTCCCGATTGGGATTCGAACCCACAACCAGCGAAGAGGTTCAATAAAATTTCTTATTTGTAAAATTGTATAAATATTTCAGATGAAAAATTGGATCAGCGATCTAACACCCAGACAGGCTTTCTTAATTTTATTACTAGCAAACAAGAGAGACACACCAAACTTAATAAGATATCGACCAATAATTCTTCAGGGAATCGCTGTGAATAGAATAACACGCTGTACGGAGTTGGATTTGGAAATAGATGTAATTGAAACAGAAAACCTAAATGGGCTTCGAAAGGTAACATTATGACTACATTTATAAATTACTGAATTTTTTTGTTCTTTAAAATTCGAATTTGAATTGAATTCGAAAACAGATAAACAGACAAAAATTCCAAAAATGTTGAAAATGGATTCTGTTAATTCTCCTTTAACACCCGGGCAAATTTTTTTTTAAATATTTTCAATGTACAGAAACGACTTTTCTACAGATTTATTATAAGTATAGATTACTCATTACTCTTATAATACAAAAAAAGATATAGTCATGAGAAACTGTAGTACAACCGGAGTACTTGCACACACGCCCAGGTACACAGTACAGCGTACTAGAAAGAATTGTTTTTCGTCCTGCACAAGACCAAGAATCTGCACAGGTCTGATCCCACACACACTCCGTTGTAACTGCGCAGGCATACCTACAAAGGTAGACCTCTCCGGTAAACCGTAGAGTGTATGGCCGGCATTATGGGCAAAAATGAAAATCGGTATATTTTTTTGAAACATCTATCTAAATTATTAGCAATAACAAAATAATAACGTATTGTGAAAAGTTCACAATTTAAACAAATGTCAAATAAGCTTACAGTAATAGTTCAGTAACATTTGACACGCTGAATACATCGTTGAGTGTCGTTTTAATATAAATATAATTTGGGTATTTTTCAATGTCTACTTTTTAAACCTAATTCTACTGAGGCTAAACTGTTATAGGACTTAGATTTTAAATACTGTATTTAGTTTACTTTAGACAATATTTGTTATCATTGTGGGATTTTTAGTTTATTTGGAAGACTGATATTTTTGTATGTTATTTACTGAAAAAGTCCTTTTTTATATATTTTTTAGTATGACGGAATAAGCTTTTTACCTTCACCAATGGAAAATCAGGACAGTCTCTTTGAAGAACTTTGCTGGATTGCCAAAACAACTGTAAGCAACTACTGTTCTAATTTTAAAATTATATTGGACGCTATATAAATATACGCAATATAAATAATACTGTCCTCGAGGTGTAAGCTGAGTTTTACATTTGTGTAATTGATCACCAAAAGTAGAGCCAGAAAAAAAACTTTAATAAAATTTATTAATAGTCGTCAATAAAAAACCATGTCAATTATTCCGCTCCACTGGTTAAATTAATTTAACGACTTTTTTCCTTCTATAGGCTTCGAATTACTATATTACATTAAATATATATTTGGTGCGAGTCTTGCAGTACTTTGTCTCGACCGTTGCTTATACAGGTGGAAGAATCAGCGCTCCTTTTACAGGATAGAAGCATCAGCGCTCCTTTTACGGGAACAGCATATAGGGTAAAATATTCAGACCCATACCCAAGAAATTAATCAAGATACCTCAACAGTTTAGACGTAGGATATTTATCCATACCTGTATTTCGTGTGACGCATAGATACCAATAACGTAAACACATACTACTACAAAAATGCTACTAAAGGTTAAAAAACTGAACTTTGCCACCAACACCTACGACTCGATTTCTGAATGTGGCGTATGCGGCGGTTTCCCTTTGATAGGCTTATGTGTGCGTGCGTCGTTCTTGACAAATGGTGTTTTATTTTACAATGATAATTTAATTAATTATTTTGTTTGAAAAAAAAAACACTTTCATATTCGGAAAAAATAAAATAATTGTATTAGGTTTTCATAGAGTTGACAAAAACACTCTATATATAAGGTAAGAGTCCTCTGCTTCGACAACTTTAAACAATTTTAAATATATTATTAAACGTTATATGAACTTGCAAATTTTAGTATCATCAATGTGGATATTTTGTCCTCTATTTGTTTAGTATTTTTTACATTATGTAAAGTAATCATTAACTGTTACGTATATTCGAAAAAATATACAAACAAAAAATATACAAGTTGATTAAAGAACAAAGTTGTATTGGTAGTATCTATGCGAATTAGGCTTAAAATTATCAATTATCTAAATTGACCTTACCTTTAAAATATTAATATAAGAATTTAAGTGAACAAATTATATATCGAATTTCGGTCAAGAGAAACCATACTAAATACATTAACAGTTTTTAACCTTTAAATTTAAATTATCTCAATTATTATATAAATATACATTTATTAAAAAGTATCTAGGATCTCTCTAATTCGGTAGTAACACGTACTAGGAGACACATATTAAATAAAATGAGTGCTTCTCCGTGAATCGATATATAGCAATTTGAAAAGAATTTTATGCTTCCATCAATTTTTTGAATTAAATATTTTCTTATTCTTTCTACAACCTTAAGAATTTCTTACGCTATTCTTACGGTGGTAAGCAACAAAAACACGTTACATTGCAGTTCGTAGTCAAATGTCGCAATACGCTCAATTTTATCATTAAAATATTGTTACTTAATTTTTTAGATTTATATAATTATAAAGATTTTTACAAATATATAGTTTACGTAAATAATACTTACATTGCTTAGTTTTTGACAGAATCAGAACTTACGAAATAACGTACTAGCACGAGCTTAGCTATTTAATTTAAAACTACGGTTGCGACACTCGGGCCGTACATACAAACACGACTCTGGATCAATGCGATATTAAAAATATGTTGATTGTATTATTCATAATTGACTATGCTAATTATGTGTATTGACATGCATATTATTATTAATATTATTTTTTTAATTTATTTTACTACTCATATCCAAGGTACATACTGTTACAAAATGCAAAGATCAGCTTAAGTTTCACGGACTGTACAAATTTCAATTCAAGTATAGTAAGTAGATGAAGCTATTTAATATATAAATGTGTATAATAAAAAAAATATTGAATATTTCAGGCTTCCGATTATCAAAAGACTTTTGATGAATCTTCCGAACGACATCTTAAGTCTTTACTCGAAAAAAGAAAAAAACTGAATCCCTCGTATCTTCGAGTGATGGCGCGATACGTTGGCCTTGGTCTTTTGAAGTCTCCGAAATAATTTATAAATATCGTTTTAATTGGTGATCGTTTTAGTTATTTGTGGTGTTTTTATATAAATTATATTGTTTTGTACATTTTTATTTATGCTTTTATTTATTAAACAACCTCTGACGAAAACAGAGTATTATTAATTTAACGTGTCGTATCACAGGTCCCAAACATATGAAACGATTTCATATGCGCGCGGAATCGCATGTTCACCGCCAAGATTTTTTTTTAGCTTCACGTTATGATAGGCATAGGGAACCTAGTGATAAAATACTCCATTGGCGGGACGTCCCGATTTTCAGTCCAAAAATTAAATGTCCCGATCGGGATAGGCATTGTCCCGATTTTGACAGATTATTCCACCTACTGTGAAAAATCTTTTTTTACAAATATGTATATTCGTAGGCTACGTATTCTGAAAACATATCGTTTAAGCATACACGTTTTTTTATTAAGAAAACATTTTATATTGATATCTATCACTATTGGAAGCTTTATTCAACATTTTAATAAATTGATAAATAATAAATAAAACCTTAAATTTTTGTTTGTTTGTAACGCTTTTGGCGAAAGAGTTTCACTTTTTCCCGACTGCTAAGGAAGGGTTATGTTTTTCGCGCGTATCTTTTATGTATGTAATATTCTTTATTACCTCGTATCTCCAGAACCGCTGAACGGATTTACATATTTGAGGTATTGTTAGATTTATATTAGCAGCCCAAGTGCTCTTAGATAGGTGACGTTAACAAAAAATAATCATGGCGGCTGTGGTACGCCATTGGACTTAGTGAAAAAAATTGTTTTCGTTTCGAATACCACGATATGGGTATCAAATTCAAGAGCTCAATTTCAGGATTTTAAAAAGGTATATCATGATTATCATTACCATAATAAATTCTAACAAAAAAATAAAAAAATATTTGTAAAAACAAAAACCCCGACTGCATCAAACTAAAAAGAAAATAAACAAGCCCAATAGTTTATTAGGATTAACAGTCGGGACCTATAAGTAATTCTTCAATCAATAAAATCTTTACCAGGAACCCCGCATATTTTAAAGAGGTCCCGACTGTTAATCCTAATAAACTATTGGGCTTGTTTATTTTCTTTTTAGTTTGATGCAGTCGGGGTTTTTGTTTTTACAAATATTTTTTTATTACTTAAAATGTCCAAAAATCCCGCTTTTCACTTTTAAAACATTTGGTTGGCAATGCTGATCGGAACCGAACGACGAAGCGAAGCGGATACTTCATTAAATAGCAAATATTTACTTTTGTCCCACTCGGGTAATATGGAAGTAAATATTCACCCGAGGGGGTCGAACCCACAACCTGCGTGTTTTCAGCTGGCAGCGCCACGACGGCTTTGAGTAATTCAATGCCGTCGTGGCGCTGCCAGCTGCAAACATAACAATTAAACGCATTGAGTATTCAACGGCTTTTATAAAAAAATTGTTCTAGTAAAGAAAAAAAATTATTGGACATTTGAATTAAATCTACAACTCGCTTCTACATTTGTAGAAGCGAGTCGTAGATTGTGGTGGATATTCAAAACAATTTAGGATGATTACAATAATCAAAACTATCATTTTGTCAACTTGCCCAAGTGACTGAATAAAAATAATGGAAACTTAATTGAATTACTACTGAAATAATTATATAAAATTCGTAAATTAATTTTGAGTTGTTAATTTATTATTTATCACTATTTTAAAAATGTAATGGCCGTTACAAAGGAGCAACTATGTGATACACATTCCATGCACCCGTAGTGCTGGTGTGTGTTTGTAAAAGGTAATAAGCTCATTAAAATCAAAACTTTGACGAATTACAAACGATTCTAATAGTGCCACCATCGAAAAGTTCAAGGAATGAGATTGGAATAATAAGAACTTAAAAGAATGTGTGTAAATAAAACATATAGTAGATTTTATTAATTTTTATTGATAAAAGTCTTTCACTTTTGCGGCGCACTCTGGTTTGAGCTCTTGGAATCGCGCATTGAAGCTGAACGCCTGCGTTTGATTTCTTCTTGGCGGCGTACCTTTAAAAGAAATTTTAATTTTAATCTTTTTCAAAGATATGATTAACGATGACGTTAATTTTTTTATGTTTTAATGTTTTTGTCTTTAGTGTGGAATAAAACTTTAACAATGTTAATAATATTTAATAAATAGAATTCTCCTTGCCAAATTATCATTCTTAGTAATAATCTTTTTTCGTGAGAAATTTATAAATCCCTACAGAGATGCAAACAACTTAAATAAGTTGTAACAAGCACATAAGATAGACAGATAGAAAACATTTAAAAAATGTATAACTTTAAGTATTGAATTTATATTTATTTCACTTGTTGCTGATCTAATACCTTAGTTTATATTAAACATATACTAAGGGGTAAGAGACAGCCTTCACTCTCACAGCTCAGTATAATTTCTATAAATAAGTTTATAGTCATAGCACTAGCTGTGGTTCAATTGACTATCATTTAATGTAAACCTTAAATATTACATATTTTTTATCTTAATATTTTATAATATGTTGTATAAGACAATGTTTCTCAAACAGTGCCCAATTATGGCAAGGTGAATTGAGTAAGTCTTGTTACCATAGAAGAAATTAAAAAATAAGTCATCCACAGTGGGATCAAACATATAACTGTCGTGTTTAATAATGTCAAATGTAGTGTGCCATTTACATTTTGCAAACAATAATTAAATTAAATGATTTATAAATAAATAAATCAGCTTCACGCTGTATCCCACACACAGCAGAGTAGGCAGAGGGAACTTAGTGTTAAGACACTCTTTTCTCCACTTCCTGCCGAATTCTGGAGGCATTGCGTGTTGAATGGCAGAACTCAACGCCGCGCTTTGCCTCGACACCAGAGCAACGAAATGGAAATACAAATTTAAGTAAATATTTCATCTCCTCTAGTGGGGATCGAACCCACAACCAGTCAGTTTTACAGTCACACTTTGTGCCGCTGCACCACAACTGTTATAAAAAATATATAGGTATATATAGCTTTTTCCCTGGTACTTAAGAGTAAGATTTTTTTAAATTTATGATTATAACCAAAAACTAGTTTTACCTTAGATTCCTTCTTTCTTTGCGCAAGTAGTTTAGCATAATCAGCCTCAGAGGCCTTGCGTTTGGCGAGGCGCTTCTTCTTGAGGGCCAATCTGTGACGTCTGCGTTGCAAAACTACTGGGGTGACCAGCCTTTGGATCCTGGGGGCCTAAGACATATGGAAATTGATTAATTAACAAAATTGATCAGACTTTAGAATTTTTTTGATACAAATATGCAGTGCACGCCCATATGCCCACAAATGTAAGTTGCTAAACTTTTATAAGTGGGGGAGTGAAATATAATAACTCTTTATATAAAAATATATAAATACTATACTTTCACAAACGTACAGGTGACCTTTGAAAACCAAATAAAATAAGTGACCATCTTGTGACAAACAATATTTTCAACATTTGTGATAGAGAAAAATCATTTATCAAAATAAGATATAATGTAATTTTTTATGTAATAAATATATTGTAAAAGAAATGTATAGCTCACTGTAAAAGTAGACAGACACAAATCTGAATCTTCTGCTCGGAGCTAGTTTATATACCCTGATCGATGTAGTTAGTAGATTTAAAAACTCAACCAACAAAGTAGTTTATATCAGGGGAGCATCAAAATTATCAGTCAAGAATCATATTTCATAAAAAGTTATATAAAGAGGAAAATTAGCCACATTTATTTATATCATGAATTTGAATTAAAAAAATTGCATTTCATTAATATATAACCAAAAAATTAATTGCATAACTATTTAATAAAAAATTTCTAATGAACTTACCTTATATCTGGGTTTAGCATTCTCCTTGCCCTCCTTAGCGGGCAGGAGGCGTTTGACGACGTAGCGGCGAACATCATCCTGCTTGGTCAAGTTGAAAAGCTTGCGGATTTTGGACGCACGTTTAGGTCCTAGACGACGAGGGACATTGCCGTCGGTGAGTCCAGGGATTTCCTACAAAATGCAATTACAATTTTGAAAATTAGTTTATCTATATCTATATATATAAAAGGACTTGTGCTGACTGACTGAGGTAAGACGCACGCAGAGCCGTAACCGCTGATGGTAGAAACGTGAAATTTGGGCAGAAGTTTATTTTCATATTCTGGACATCCACTAAGAAGGGAATTTGAAAAATTTTAACCCTAAAGGGATGAAATAGGGGTTGAAAGTTTGTATGATAAAAGATTTTAATCTGTACCGATTTTTATAAAATTTGAAATTCAGACTCTTAAAAATATTTCATTGAACACGTGTTTCATAGTTTTTAAGAATTCACCCCCTAAGGGTTCAAATAAGGGGTTGAAAGTTTATATGGAAAAATCTTTAAATTGCCACCGATTTTTATAAAAAATTAAATTCAGACTGTTAAAAATATTTTATTGAACACATGTTTCGTGGTTTTTTTAGAATTCACTCCTAATAAGCGGGTGAAGCCGCGCCCGCCCTCTAGTATATATATAAAAGGACTTGTGCTGACTGACTGAGGTAAGACGCACGCAGAGCCGTAACCGCTGATGGTAGGAACGTGAAATTTGGGCAGATGTTTATTTTCATATTCTGGACATCCACTAAGAAGGGAATTTGAAAAATTTTAACCCTAAAGGAATGAAATAGGGGTTGAAAGTTTGTATGGAAAAAAATTTTAATCTGTACCGATTTTTATAAAATTTGAAATTCAGACTCTTAAAAATATGTAATTACAGATGTGTTTCACAGTCTTTAAGAATTCACCCCCTAAGGATTCAAATAAGGGGTTGAAAGTTTATATGGAAAAATCTTTAAATTGCCACCGATTTTTATAAAAAATTAAATTCAGACTGTTAAAAATATTTTATTGAACACGTGTTTCGTGGTTTTTTTAGAACTCACTCCTAATAACCCGGCGAAACCGCGCGCGCCCTCTAGTCATGCATATGGCAAGGTAGAGAGATGGGAACCTAGTGTAAAGTATTTCTCAGTTTTCAAACATTACTAGTTGAGTGGCAGAAATGAATGCACACTAACAACTAATAAAAAAAAACAAAGATATACAAAGAAATATACATGAACAAATCAAGAAGTCGTAAATCTTTAGACAGATATTTAACTTGTGTTATAGGTGGATTACATTGGTTGAATATTAAATAATTTTAAGCTTTAAATAATATAGAATATTGATTATATTTTCATTCATGTTTGTTTTATGTATACCTAATTATGTAAATTTTACATTTTAGGACTTTTTGACCATTTTGGCATAGCCACATGGTACATTATTTATTAATAATTTTTCCATTTTAATTTATAATAATTATATCATGTCAACATTAAGTAAATCTAGGCTTATATAAAAATGTATGGTGCTAATATTGGTTTTTCTGTTTTAACAATAATAAAACAGCATCACCATAGACCAGTTAGTATACCCTGGCGCATATAATTACACAGATTTGGGGATCTGGGAAACAGTAAGAACAGGGATATACTAAAACTAAAAGTACACACCACTTAAATATTTGGTATCAATTTAAATGTTAATTATATGAATTGTTTAATAGTCTTTTCAAATTATTTTTTTTAATCATGAAGTCTAAGCAGTGTCAGACTGTTACATGACAGTTGTGAGTTCTTATCCAGTCTGAGGAATGAATTATATTACATATAAGGGAAAAGTACTGCTTTGAGTTCTGCCACTCAATGTATACATATTAGTCTCGACAATTTGGATAGTGCTTGGGGAACACAAGTAGAAAAAAAGATGTGCATCATTAAAATAGAATTAAAACTATGTTTATTAAACAGCTGTGCAGTAACAAATATGGCATCCATATTATTATTACACATAAAAATTTTAAAGTAAGTAATTACCTGAGCTCCTTTGCGGACAATGACGAGGGCGAGTACAGACAAGTTAGCATCGACAATGCAACCACGCACTGACTTACGCTTCCTCTCACCATCACGACGTGGTCTGTAGCAAGAGTGACCCTTTGACATCAACAGACGGACACGACCTAATAAATTAAAAAAACATTTTAAGATTGTTGTTACACTAATATTGATCTTTGCTTAAGCTTAAAATATAACCTCAAAATATAAATTTTGGTTGAAAACAAAGCAAATATTGAGACATTTCAAAATATAGACAAATTTATAATTTGAAACTCACTGTTAGTCAGAACTCCCTGTTTCATAGGGAAGCCCTGTTTGTCGTTGCCACCAGCTACACGGAGGATATAGCCCTTCCATTCATCACCTAGCTGGTCAGCTTCAACTTCAGCGCCCATGCGCTTCTCATAGAAGATACGGAGCTTATGCTCATCTACAACTTCGAATAACTTCTGACATCCCGTTGCCGGGTAGGAGACGTTCAGCTAAAACAACAAACGAGGTTATACCACACTGTTTCATCACTGCACTATTTATTTATTTTGCAAAACCAATATGAGGAAGTAGTGAAAATTAACATTGTGCACTATTTAATATTAAATTATATGTTTAACACTTAAAGGCATATTTATACTGCATGAGATTAACAGTAAGCAACACGGTATATTTTATCGAAGTTTATACAAATAATCACGACACATAATATGAAAAACATATAGATATTAAATAGTTTAGGTTGCTAATAGAGTGCTAGTTACTTTATTTTATTTAAAATTCATTTATAAAACTAATAATTAAATACTTCTTGAGAACCTTCATGACTGCAGTTAGCTCCTTCGAACGTCAGCCATGAAAAAGAACCAGAGAGAATACAGAGCGGCGAACCGTCAATCAGTTTTACTGTCACTAGAGTCCAAATGTAGTTAATAAAAAAAAACTCAATAAATGAAATTAAAATATAAACTAAACTAAAACTTAATTAAATATAAATAAATAAAATCATTACGCTGGAACACATTGTACATTAATGTATGTTATATAAGTAATATCGAACAAAAGAAAATGTAAATGAAATTTGCAATATAAAAACACAGAGAAATTTTACTTCCGTAAAATTTATAATTGAGTAGAAGTACTAATTATTACTATTAGTAATACATAATAATTGTAAAACTACTCGTTTTTTTTATACTAATTGTATATGGTGCATACGCAGTTAAAGCTGTTAAAAAAAGCATACTCAAAATATATCATAAAATATAAAAATATAAATCAGTTTTATTTTCAATGTACGTGGGGTCAATGGATATGCCATATGAGGTGAAAAGAAAAAAATATAAGTTTTTAACAGTATGTATAGGCAAATAAGGATAATATTTTAAAAATATTACCATTTGTGAAATATGTATAACAAAATAAAATATAAAATATCTTGAACACTTATTTAATTTATTATAAATTACACTTAATTATGATATAACTGGGAAGATACGAAATGAATGTTAAAAAGGCGTATCGCTGCCGGTAACAGAATTAATCGTGCTTTAGCTGTATTGATGAGATGGTGAAATGCGTGCACAGCTGCACGTTTGACTGTAATGTGTAATGTAATGTTGGTACCGACGCTGTTCTACATAAGCGAAACGTGGGTATTACAGAAAGATGAATGATGTGGAGATGTGATCTTTTCGTAGGATAAGCGGAGTTAGTTTAGCTGATCGAATCCTTAATAAAGAGCTACACAGAATGTCAGCAATAAATTATAGGTACTAACGAGGATGTCACGGTGAGAATGAAGAATAATTCAGGTTCGGGCACATCGAACGAAAGAATGACAAAATCAACTTATGAAGGAAAAGAAAACACAGAATTGACGATACTGGAAGAAGGTGATCGATAATATTAAATGTATGAAGAGATTCTCTCTGGATATCCCACTAGGGATATAACGGGAGGTTATAAAAACCATTAAATTATAATTTATCAAATTATAGTCATTTTGATTGTTATTTATTTATTGACTTCAATTATTTAGTACGTTTGTGTATTTACTGCAGTCGAGTAAAAACATAAAGTTGACATATTTTTTCAAAATAAATGACGAATGTCGCTAAGCGTAGAGCACATAATCAATAAATAAAATAAAAAAAAAATCACGTAAGTATTCTACCAAGCAATAGTTTTTCTATGCACTCCTTTTTCGTATGAATGAAATATTCTCGTTTCAATCCATTTAAATTTTCATTAACTCCATATTCATCTCTTTCACTTGTCTATTTACTCTAAATATTATAAAATTGTGCATATGTGATAGTACAAAATCTGTTCCTAATTAATTACATAATAATAAAATCTGTTAACACTGAATATAACATTTATAACATAAAAAAGTATCTGGGGGCACGGCAGTGCCCCCGCCAAGTCGAGCAAAAAACAGCGGCACGGCCGTACCATCCTTTTCTCGAAGCAATTCAGGCCATTTTCGACCCCCTATAACTTCGTTGTGGATAAAACAAGAAACCTGAATTTTCAGTAACTAATCAGGCATAATATAAACATGGTATATTTAAAATTTCAGTCAATTTGAACCAGTAGTTTAAGAATGACAACTTGTTAAAGTTTCTAAATTTTGTCACTCACTGACTGACTCACCGATCATCAAAAGTCCAAGGCACTTCTAG
>JAATLQ010030481.1:0-22497 GCA_013421005.1 Heliconius erato x Heliconius himera | reverse complement strand
GTTCAGTAGTTTCAGAGAAAAATGCGGACAACAATATGTCGACAGACAGACAGACAGACAGACAGACAGACAGACAGACAGACAAGAAATTCAAAAAAAATCTTTTTGCTTTCTATTAGTCTTTTTAAGTGTCCCTCTATCCATTTCAGTCAAAATTACTAAATGTACAGACAAAATATTTTTACTGTCTTATTATATATAGAGATTAGTATTTTAATTATATTTTTGATTATTGGTTTGAGGCCAGTCGTGGCGCACGAACACGAACGTGGGACTGTAAACGCGACAGGTTGTTGGTTCGATTTCCATTTGAAATAATTAATATTTTCAATTGCCTCCCTTTGGTAACGAGGCAAAGCGCTGTGACGAGGTCTACCATTAGACACGCAATATCTCAAGAATTGGACCGAAAGCCTACAAATCCAAAAAAATAAAAAAGAAATATTTTTTGTAAGAAAAAAAAAATGTAATTGTCAATTTAGTGGGGTATATTGTTTAAATGGCCTGATCTATACTAATTTTCTAAAGCTGAATAGTTTGGAACGCATGAAAAAATATATTCGAAACGATTTAAAAAAAACATTGAGACCAGTCGTGGCGCAGGGGTACAAAGTATGACTATAAATTCGACTGGTTGTGAGTTTAATCCCCACTCGAGGAAATTAAATATTTATTTGCATTTCTTCGCTATGGTGTCGAGGCAAAGCGCGGCGTTTAATCCATCACTCAACACGCAATACTTCCAGAACTCGACGGTAAGTGGGGAACGGAGTGTCTTAACACTAAGTTCCCTCTGCCTATCCTGCTGTGTGCGGGATACAGCGGGAAGATGTAAGGACACAAATTTACATTTTTACCTATATTGCAGTTTGGCTAAGATATACATATATAGAAGAAGAGAGAGAATATATTGTCAAGACATTCCATTAATAGCTTTCATGGCAATTCAAGTCTATACGTATGTAATTTCGCGAAACTCAACGCGCTTTGCCTGGTTACCAGAGTGAAGAAATGAAAATTATAAATATTCAATTCCCTCGAATGGTAATCGAACCCACAGCAGACGCGTTTGCACGCTTGTGCCCCTGCGCCGCTAGGATGACTCAATCTCTACTCAATTTTGACTTACCAAGTGGAGACAGAACCTACAACAATCGAATCCTCCTCTATTCGCTTTATGACATAAATTTTACCTAGACCGATATCCGAACCCATAACCCTTCCATTCGCTTCCATTATTTTAAAGGAATTCATAATTTCTAGAATAAATAATAATAATATCGAACTAAAAACGTCTTTACAATCACGAATGATGGCGTAGATCTCTTAATTTATTATTTACATTAGTCAGCCATTCAGTTGTGGTCAGTTCGTGACCGCGGATAATAGAAAATGGTCTAAATAAAAAAAAATATACTTATCCAATAATATCTAATTGTTATTTGAGATTATTTGATAATTTAATATGTAAGAGAGGCCTGCAGCAGCACAAAAGTGTGGCTGTAAGCGCGGTTCGATTCTCAACCAAAAAAATAAAATATATATTTTATTTAATTCCTCTCCCTGGTACGGGGCAAGCGGCGTTGAGTTCAGTCACACAACACACAGTGAAGCGTATGAAAATCTTCATGAGACCAGAGTGTCTTAACACTAGGTTCTCGGGTTCCCTTTGCCTACCTTGATATATGCGGGATACAGCGTAAAGCTACATTATTACAACGTCCAATTGCAAACGCCATGATTGTGGTTTCGATATCAAATCGAGCGGGAAAGTAAATTATTTTCGTTTTCTCATTCTGGTAAATGAAGCCCGGCGATGAGTTCCACCACTCTACCACAAATATGGGCAAATAGCGGTGAACGTAGTGTTTTGACACTAAGATTTCTCGCTTAGCCTAATAAGCGAAAGAAAGCGTGAAGCTACCATATTATGTACAACGGAATCTATTAAATAGTAACTAAATATAAAGCTAGAAGACATCGTACATTAACAAGTTTCATACATCTAATTGTTTTGGTTCCGCCCAACCCCCGAGGCTGTCTGTTTGTACGTACAGCTTATTTTAAGAGTATAAAATCGTTTTATTTTCTTTAAAATTATATGTGACATTTTTTGTAGCTTTACGCTGTATTCTATATTATATAGCAGGGTAGGTAGAGGGAACCTGGGAACCTGGTGTTAAT
This sequence comes from Heliconius erato x Heliconius himera, assembly GCA_013421005.1. Lineage (NCBI taxonomy): Eukaryota > Metazoa > Arthropoda > Insecta > Lepidoptera > Nymphalidae > Heliconius > Heliconius erato x Heliconius himera. Next base: position 20,313 of record JAATLQ010030481.1, on the reverse strand, counting down.
CTGTTACCTTTACACACTTCCGTTTCCTACTTTCCTCCGGATTCAGCCTCGCTATCAGAGCGAGCGAATATTTTTTTCCACTAATGGTAATCAAACCCACAACTTGTCACGTTTACAATCGAACCTTTGTGCCCCTGTGTCATGACTAGCTAGACTTCCTTCTCTAACCGAATTCGAAACACTGCGTGCTAACTAGCGGGAATAAAATTTTAAAACGAAACGGAAACGGAACGGAATGAAGCTAAACCCGCTTTCCGCTACCACTTATACCTTAACCCAACAACATAGCGAGTAATTTTCAAACTATCTATACCGTTGTCCCCGCTGGGCTACTGGCCGTACGTTCCAATCATAACCTATTACTGTTCATTCGATACATTTATTTCTACTATTGTATACAATTTATAACTATTTTCTAGTTATTGGGAAAAACGTTTTATGGCTTTCTTGTAATGTTCCCGCTTATTATGAATTTATGTGTGTTTATTTGTGATCTTGTTCAGGTATTAAGGGTCGTGGGCTTAAACTTATTCCCATAGAACGAGCTACATATTTTTGCTATTTTTAACCGATTTCCATAAAAGGAGGAGGCTGTTAATTGAAATGTAATTTTATGTTTGTTAGCTCGGAACTTTTGACTGGGTGAACCGATTTGGAACCCTTCTTATGCGAGTCCGATTCCCACTTGTTTTAAAATTTTACATTTTAGTTTCATTATACAATTTGTTTGTCACAACACATTTTCATTATATTTTTTTTTATTTAATTTATTTATCCTCTATGTACTCAATATTCGTATATTAATAAAGTATTTTTATTTTCTAGATCCAATTACAAGTCAAAGTGCGGCGTAAATGAGTTTGAATCTACCATTATTCCGCTGCGTACTCTGAACTGAAGTAAAAAATTCGTATATAATAAAAATTAACATAACCCTAATTTCGATTCGAACACACAACCTTTCATTTAACAACACCTATATGCAACAACAAAATCTCAAAATCTCAACACGACCAGAATAAAAGGAGAACTGGCCCCTAATAATAGTATATTTAACGTTATAGCTTTCTCAGAACAATGTGATCGTATCGCCATATTACCGATAATTTTCTTATTAGCTACCGGCCTCTGGCAACCAATCATTTATAATGAATAATTGATAATTTCACGTTTAATACGTATAGCTATCTATACATACATACAGAGTAAAGCTATATATATGTATACGCAGTAATGTCTCAGATGACAAGTGCCTGCGTGTAGTCGTGAAGGTTGTTGGTTCGATATCGATTCAAATATGTGGGATGAAGAGTTGAGGCCGCTGGAGCGCAGTGGCACAGCGTAAACGCATTGTAAATGCAATGGCTGTGGATTCGATTCCGATTTCGGGAAATTAATTATTCAGTTTTTTCATTTCCTCACTACCGTAATTATTTTTTCTGAAAACCGCATCAAAATCAGAACAGATAATTGCAGACAAATATATACATATTATATACTTAATAACGGTCAAACTAAGAATTTCTTTTTTTGAACGGTCAAACTAAGAATTTCTTTTTTTGAAGTCGGCTAAAAAATATTTTAAAATCAGCTTCACGCTGTATCCCGCACACAGCAGGGTAGGCAGAGGGAACCTAGTGTTAAGACACTCCGTTCCTCAAAAATTATTCTATTTGTACAATTTTTTCACAAATACAAATTCAAATAAATTTCACCATATACAACCTACTTTTGTACGTAATAAGACGAACGCGTCGACATAATAAAGTATAATATAAAAACTAGGCATATCTTCCCGTCTTATATGTAGATACGAATCTATAATATTCAGAATTGATTATATTACATAACAAAAATAATAGTTTATTTCATCAGCTCAAAACTTATAATCTTATTGAATTGTTGGTCTAGTTTTCCTTTTAAAAAAGATATAGATGAAAAAAACTTAAAGTCACTTAAACTCTTTAAGTTTATCTATTATACAAACATACTTGCACTACAATTTTTTATACTAATTTTTAGAGAAGATCGCGTAAGTATTTTACATAAGCAAATAAATAACATTCTAATTGACAGGAAGATGTGTGAAATTAGAAAACTAGGATATACCTACATAATTATATATCGATGTCTAGTGAGAGTATGTAAAGTTGAGTCAATAGCGCGAAAAAAATGTCTTTTTTTATTGTAATGTTCGGCACGTAGTGTTGTATCCCGCTCACAGTAGGGTAGGCAGAGGGAGGGACACTTCGTTTCTCATTTTCCGCCGAATTATGGAGGCACAGCGTGTTTACATAGGCATAATATAGCGTAGTGTTAGGACACTGTGCTTCACTGTTGACAAAAAATAATTTATCCTCCCGAATAGAAATTTAACCTACAACACTGCGCCATGATGGCCTCTTTGTAAGATCCTTAGTTCCTCATTTATAAATTCTACTTCTCGTTGACCAACGATCCTGAAATTGGTATCAGTTTTTTATTTTCAATATTTTAGATATTTATGAATAATCATTAATTTCTATATTCGGTAGGTAAAAAGAAATTAGTATCTGGACACTATGTGTCCCAATTTACATATTGCAAAAAATATTTTATCCCCCGAATAGAGATCGAATCTACAACCATCACGTTTACAGTCAACCGCTCTTACTTTGTACCACAGTGGCTTTATATTTTTAACGGACTTCAAAAATTAGGTTGTTTTTGATTAAATGTTTACGAGTATATAATATGCAGTACTTATAGGCCTCAGTTCAGATTATACTGAAGGCGTTGTATCGTGGCAGAAAAGGACAACGTTAGACTGTAAACGCAATGGTTACGGTTCGATTCCCACTAGGGGAAAGAGTTATGTTCATTTGATCGCTTTGATAATAAGACAAAGTGTGGTGTAGAGTTTCACTACTCCAAATATGGGATGGAAATTGGGGAACGAAGTGCTTTTACACTTTTTGGCTTTCTCTGCATACTCTTCTATATGCGGAAAAAGCGAGAGGTTAGGAAAAATAATATTTAAATTATATTTATTTAAAAGAAAACGTCACGTCGGTTAGAAAATTTAATTTTCTATAACAAACGGCCATTATATTTGACCGCAAAGTTTATCGGCAATGAAAGCGTGTCAAAACATTAATAAAAAAAAGAACTAAAATAAAAAAAGATTAGAAAGAACCTATATTTTGTGATTTCCTTTTTTTTACTTATTTTGGCAAATATTTGTGGATCAACTTCCGTTGAAAGTTTGACATTCACATCCAAACTCAAGAACGTTAACCAAAATTTAATTATTATTAAGCAACTTCAAATCTATAACCTTCCTAATATAAATGGATGTATGTATGTATCTATGTTTTTTAATGATAGTGCTGCAGGAAGTAAATTATCGATATAATTTAAATATACATACAATAACATATTAAAATTCATGACACGTTCATTCATCAATTTGGTATTCAAATATGTTTTGTGCAATATAATATGTGCATCTCGTGTTATTAGGTGTGGGAATTCGATGGTTCTGCACCGTGAGAATTAATGGCGACCATTGTTTTAAAAATAGTGATGTTATATATCGATAGTTTTAAAAAATGATTTGTAGATTAAGTTTTGTTAACGGATTTTTCTTATCGTTGAACGTTTGATTAATATAACAGGTTGTCGTGGCGTATGTGATACGTCTGATTATAAAGGTGTAGGTTCAAACGGTTGTAGGTTCAATTTTCATTAAGAAGAATGAATTATTATTGTTACCATGGTAACAAGATAAAGCGTAGCGTTGAAATCCGCCAATCGACAGAACAATGTCTCGAAAATTGAGTAGAAGGTGGATGGAGTATTCGAATTTTATATTGTTTTCCCTGCTACGGGATATAGCGTGAAGCAAAAAAGTGTTATGCATTATACCAGTAAGCTGGTTTCACGTAGCCAGCATTGCGATGACGCCTAGTAAATAGCACCAGGCGAAATATTTCCGTTCAAGTATTACGTAAGCAGATTTTTTGGAATTATTGACCCCCCCTTCCCCTATGTCATCAAAAATAAGCAATCCTCTTACAAATATTTCATTGAAAACGTCAAAAATAAGCAAACCCAAGACCCCCCCGCCCCCCTACAGTGCTTACGTAATACTTGAACGGCCCCACTCTATAAAATGTTATTATGGTTTGTATAAACTATCATAACATTTTATGGAGTTCCTTTAAATGAATAGATTTTTTTTTTACATTTTTAAAGTATTTAAAGATATTAAAATATCGAACATATTGGGATTTAAGCCTACGCCTCTGGGGGTCTTGTCTAAGTATTCTAAAAAATGTAATGTAATTCATCACACACTACACGAGTAACGACTATATGACATAAAATAATATGAAAATATATTATGTTTTTAGTTTATTTTTACGGCATTGAGCTCCACCATTCACAATGTTTCGAAAATTGAGTGGAATGAGTGGAGCTGGATACTTCATCCTGCCATTATCGGGATACAACGTGAAAGTTAAAATAAATATTTAAAACAAAAAAAAAAACAAAAAAAAAAACATCGATAACGGCCAATCTCTACAGTCACATAAGATCAAGGACCTCGTATGGTACAACTACTCACGTACATTTATGATTGTTGCCACAAAAAAAGTCTAATATATAATTATAGATAGATCAGTCATCGTTATATAATTAAAAAGTACATCACTATAATTTGCTTGGACAAAAAAATGGGAAAAAATATATTGAGTAAGTATAACACGCGATGAAGTTCAAATTTTTTTTACAGCTATTGAATACATAATGTATTTTTTTATTTATTTTTTAGCTTCACGCTGTATCCCGCGTCTACAAAGGTGGGAGGGAGGTAAATAAGACTAGTTCCTGTTAAGACTCCTCCGTTATCCACTTTCTGCCGAATTCTGGAGGCATTGCGTGTTGAGTGACAGAACCCAACGCAACGCTTTGTCCCGTTACTCTACTTACGAAATGAATATATTAAATACTTCAATTCCTCGAGTGGGAATCGAACCGCTTGTGTCCCAGCGCCACTAATGACCTAAATATAATTATATGTATTACGTTTCAGGTATATATATAATATAGTAGAGGGCGCGCGCGGCTTCGCCCGCTTATTAGGAGTGAATTCTAAAAAAACCACGAAACACGTGTTCAATAAAATATTTTTAACAGTATGAATTTAAATTTTTATAAAAATCGGTGACAATTTAAAGATTTTTCCATATAAACTTTCAACCCCTTATTTGAACCCTTAGGGGGTGAATTCTTAAAAGCCATGAAACACGTATTCAATGAAATATTTTTAAGAGTCTGAATTTCAAATTTAATAAAAATCGGTACAGATGAATTTTTTTCCATACAAACTTTCAACCCCTATTTCATCCCTTTAGGGTTGAAATTTTTCAAATTCCCTTCTTAATGGATGTCCAGAATATGAAAATAAACATCTGCCCAAATTTCACGTTTCTACCATCAGCGGTTACGGCTCTGCGTGCGTTTTACCTCAGTCAGTCAGCACAAGTCCTTTTATATATATAGACTAGCGGCCCGCCCACGGCTTCGCCCGCTTAAAATACATGATTATTGATTTAATAAGGAGAATTGATTGACAACTCTAATGACTTCTAATATAATTTTGTATTAATTTAATCTGTAATATTCTAATATGATTTTTTTACGACATTATCGTAACTTCTATAAGAATTTTTGATTGTTTCGAACTAAAAATATGACCAATGTTGATATTTGATATTCATAAAATATACATAAAGCTAATTATTTATTATATGTATATATTTTTGTAACATTACGTTCTTTTACCTATGTTTTGTTTTAAAGCTCTGTTAAATGTGCTAATGTCAATTAATAATTACATTAGTACTGCTTCAGAAACAGCCTTAAATGTAAAATTATGGATTTGGGTAAGGATTCATAATATTCTTTGTAAAATAACTGTAAAGTTTGCATATTAACTCCTGTACAGTTTTTAAATTAGTTACACATATTATTAGCTAAATGTACAATTGGTAAATATGTAGTTATTACAGAGTACACATAGAGACGATGTTTTTAGGCATTTTTATATAGATTTATTTCAATCGAAAGAACGAACCAAAAAATCGATGTATTTGCTTGATATCTCTTTGAAGATCAAATCGTTCTTTATCTCTGTGTTGAATTAATTACGATTTCAACTTAACTGTTATGATTTATGAAGGTAATCTCCACTAACAATTCAATTTTGTTTACTTTATTGTATAAAATATTATTTAATAGTGCTTCAAAAATATATATTTTTATCAACAGTCATATAATCAAGACGTTTCCAATGTCATTCTTTAGCCAGGGTCATACCAGCGCGATTTCTATATAACATTCGCTGGCAAGCTAATGCCTTGAGTTCATTCAAATGACGATAACTTTTTTTTTAATGAACCGATTTTGATGAACCAAACTTTAGAACCTAAATTGAGTTAAAACAAAGCAATTGGTGAAATTTTCAAGTAAATCGGTTCAGTAGTTTCAGAGAAAAATGCGGACAACAATATGTCGACAGACAGACAGACAGACAGACAGACAGACAGACAAGAAATTCAAAAAAAATCTTTTTGCTTTCTATTAGTCTTTTTAAGTGTCCCTCTATCCATTTCAGTCAAAATTACTAAATGTACAGACAAAATATTTTTACTGTCTTATTATATATAGAGATTATGGTAGTGGAGATCATAGTTCTTAAACTCTATAGTCCCTCTACCTACTGTACGCTGGATTCAGCTACAAAAGAAAGAGAAGCTACAAAAAACATAAGATATATAGTGAAGTACTTCATCTTAACATTTGGTTCTCTCTACCTACTCCGCTTCATATGATCTATTATTCGAATTATTATGATTACTGAATATTGATGGCGATGATGATGATGATAAAATCAAATGAATAATTTAGTTTTACTCCAAGGTTTCGCAATATAATTTCATATCTGACAAAAAAATCACAACCAAAGTGCTGGACTCGACTCGGCCTGTGATTAGCTTACCTTACCTTTGGTGATCTCATGATCAATTTGTCTAAACCATAGGAATGTCTTCTCAAAATTATGTAATAGTTATTTGATTAGTCAGCCTTTAGTTATTTACACTTGTGTCGGTTTTAGTTACTTTAAGTTTTATAATTCAGCGGAAATTATGGAATGGAGTGTTTTAACACTTGATTATTTATTTATTTAACAAATTTATGAAAATAAAGACAGCCGGTATTAAAATATTAGGTGATATTTTTCATGTTTCGTTGTCGGAAACATCTTTTTAAATAAACTTTACAAAATTATTTATAAATATTACTAAATTTTTTTACATTATTATGACTAATGAGCAAGATTTTCGTATATAAATTACTTGCGGAGAGCATTAAGAGGCAATTTCCAATGGAAACGTGAAAAAACGGAATATAAATATAAATAATAAAATTCCTCGGAATTTCGTTCACTTAAACGGAGTACTGGAGATGAAGTGAGCCACAAATTGGTTTAAGATAAAAAAATATAAATATAAGATAAAAATACAAATAAAAGATAAGTTTTAGTAATTATATAGATATATGTAAGTATACGTTCTCAATTTTCTCATAAACTAAGTACTACAATCTCAGACTACTACAAGCCACTACATTACGCCTATTATCACCTGAGTTCATCTGATGTTGAGCTCCTCAAAGTTTGCGTGTAAGATAAACACATTTGTTAAGATAAAATTAATAAAATTTTATGAATTAATATATTATATATTTTTTTATATTTTATTATAGTAATTAAGTTACCTTTAGACGTTTAGTTTTTTGTGAATATGAAAATAAATTAAAAATAATCATTCTCCCGAATGAGATCAAAGCCGCATCTATACGCGGAACGTTTACAGTCAGACATCAGACAGAATGTCTCCAATAATATTTTATTTCATATCATATTATCTTCCATATAGAGATAGTGATCAATTTTGTCATATATAGGTATAGATATCTTAAAAAACTTAACTTAATCTATTTGAAATATGATTGTTCGATCGTTCTCTGCTAACCTTATAAAAACTATAACAATAAAACATACCCATAAAATTTACTACGAATACTCCAAGTGTAGTGTGTTTTCTTACCTGAAACAAAAAAAACAATACTATTAGTTTTTTTTACCCTTCCGCCCGTTTGTTCTGTAGCGGAACTCAACGCCACGCATTGTACCAGAGCGAAGTAATGAAAAAAATACATAATTTATTAACCATCGTGGTAATCAAACCCACTACCGTCTCGTTTACAGTCACAAGCTTACCACTTCGCCACCACGGTCGAAAGTTGTATTAATGATACTTAAAATTCCACAACGCGTCCCACAGACTATTGCTAATACGAGACAAAAAACAAAGATATTCTATAGCGTTGTGACCTTTCAAAGGTTAGACATTCCTTACTTAATGTACAAACGTACATATTCATTATATTATAGAAATTATATAAACATAAAAAAATAATAATTAAGAACTTTGTTTTTATTTTAGCTATTTTTGTAATATTTAAAAGTCTAGATACTCCGTTCTTCGCTTTCTGATAGGATTTGAGTCATTGTTGAGTAGCGGAAGTCAACGCCATGCTTAGTATTGCCAAAAAGAGTAATTGATTATTAGGTATTGCCTCGAACGGGATCGAACTACAAGCTACGTTTTGTTTACATTTGGTCGCTGTACCATTGCTCTAAGATGATGATCAATGAATAACCAAGCTTGTTATAGTGGATCATCATACGAGTAATTTTATGTCTCAATTTTGAAATGTTTGACGGAGTGATTCATCACCAACCTTACAACATGTTGGAGATGCATTTCATACAGTTTGAGAAGCACTATCAAAAACCGGTTGAACACATTGTAGGCAATGGAGCGGCAAGTGTAAATATAACATTATTACGGTCTAATTCCGATAACTATGGTAGAGACGTTCTTTGTTTAAAATTATATATTTTTAAGCTTCCCACTGTACCTCGCGAAAGGCTAGGCAGAGGGAACCTGGGAACCATAAAAATATATAATTTTTTCTAAACTGTTCATCAAGATTTTGTTCGTTTCGGTATCGTAGCCTATCAAGTGGGACCCACTGGTAAAAAATGTTTGTTATTACTCCTGATTCACGAAAGCAATCTACACACCCATCATCTTCCGACCAAATTGAACGTTACTTAACCAAAATTCCAGTTATAATGGTGCTACCACTTTAGGACTAACTCTTCCATATATATATCACCAATAAAAAGACATTTTCAAAGGAAACGATCTCATAATAAAGTTATATCATCATTAGACTGGACACGCGTATATGTAACTGGCTATTATGTAGATACGCATTAATTCCAGACATTATGCAATATTACCATCAACCTACTTGTATCCTGTGTTACATGTGCGGACTCGGTGTAAGTGTATGTTTAGAACTATAAATACTACCTAGTTCCTATAGAAAAGTTTTTTCAGCTTCACGTTGTACGTATCTCTTATATAGCAAGGAAGGCAGAGGGAACCTTATGTTAAGACTCTATGTTCCCCATTTTTCACCGAACCTCATTTTTGTTCAGGTGAAATGCGGTATTGGACGCTCGCTCGCTGAACGAAAGAATCTTAAGCTCACTTATTTTTAATGCATCGACTAAATTCTTTATGTACCCTTAGGGACAAAGCTAAGCAATATTTGATATTAATTCCAGCCTAATATCTCCACACGATCTCTTAATAAATAATCTTGGAAGAAAGACAACAAAATGATCCGAATGAGATAAGAGTTTCTTTTTTCGTTCCTCTTCTAGTCAAAACCAATTTAAAACGATCACACGCAAATTACCTATAGAAGTAAATAAATTCTATTCTATTCAATTCATATTTCAACGTCAAAACAGCGGTAACGTATCGTATTAACTTACATACTGTAGATAGTGATCTTGACCACAGTTTATAATTAAGCACTTGTTGAATAAACTGCGTATTATAAATTGGACATTATGAAGAATGTTCTTTCGTTGGGAATACTGTAATTATTTATTGCATTTTGCTTGAGAATATGCTGGTTTTTGCTTAGTATTTTTTAATTAATTTATATTTTTTCTGTTTTCGTGTCGTCGTTTTGATGTAAACGCGATGGTTGTGGGTGTGATTGCTATTAGAGGAATTAATTGTTTTTACTTTCTGTGTTAGCGTTAACAAGCAAGGTTTTGAATTCCAGTGCTCTACACGCGATGTTTCGAAAATTAGGCGAAAATTGAGGAACGCAGTTTTCTAGATACTATGTTAGGAAATGTAATAATGAGTTGAGTGCCTCCAGAATTCGGCGGAAAGTAGGGAACGGAAACGGAGCGTCTTAACACTTCCAGATACCTTCTACCTGTCTATACGGTATATTTTTTATTCTTTGATCTTATGTTGTACTAATATTAGATTTTGTTACAAAGGCAAAGCGGCTACCGATTGGATGATATAAAATTATTTCAAACATTTAACTACAGTAGTTATCCTTATAGATAGGTTTCCACTCGTGGGTATGTTTAGACAAAGGTCGGCGTATAGTTCTGTCACCAAAAAGGGAATTAATGAAAATTTCGGATGTTCCGAAATTGAGTGGGAATTAAAATCGGAAGAATAAACTACATATTAACGAGAGTCTATACAGAATGTCTACTCTGCCTACTCTGCTAAATGCCAGTCGGGGCACAGGGGCACAAGAGAGCGGCTGTAAACGCGGGTTGTGGGTTCGAGTCCCATTCGAAAAAAATAAATATTTAAAATTTTTTTTCTTCGTTCTAGATAATGAGGCAAAGCGTGGCGTTGAGTTTCGCCACTCACCGCTCAATGTCTCCAGATATCTGCGGAAAATGTCATAGTTTAATCTAACATGTTTTTTAATAAGAAGCTGACAAGATGAATATGTTTTATGTATATAACGATATGAACGAACTGGTTGTGCGGTATCATATCACGCTGCGTCAGCTTGTCTCATAATAATATATCAGTTCTTAAAGAAGACTTTAGAGATAGAGTCCAGTAGTGGCGCTGGGGCTGGGGATTCTTACGCAAGCAAATGTTATATCATTCATTTCTTCGCTCTGGTGAGTGGTGGTGGGTGTCGAGGCAAAGCGCAGCGTTTAGTTCCGCCACTTAAGATGCAATCAATGCCTTCAGAATCCGGCAGAAAAAGCGGAGTGTCTTAACACTAGGCTCCCTCTGTCTGCCCCGCTACATATAACATGCACATGGAGGCTAACAAAAAACCGGACAAAAGCGAGAAGGGCTCGGCCACCGTACAAAAATTGGAGGTCTCGAGCTTTTTCTGAAATTCAGGCCTAGCTTAGCCAAAGTCCTTTCAGCTGATACCTCACTTGAACTAGCGGTTATAATACCAATTTTTGCTCCCTTTAAAGGCAAATTTTTTTAGGCTTTAAGCACAAATGTATAGTTTTCAGATTTGTTCCTGAACAAGTACTACCTATAGATGCTAGCTATCAAATTTCGTAATTCTAGGTCAACCACAAGTACCCTTCTAATTTTGATCCCCTTTATAGTGAAGAAATACGAGTTTTTTGATATTTAAGGCTATTATTTTTTAAGATTTAACACAAATGTATAGTTTTTAGATTTTTTCCTGACCTAATACTACCTCTAAATGCTAGCTGCTAAATTTCATAATTTTAGGTCAACCGGAAGTACAATAGAGATATCTTATAAGGGTTCCTTTTTCTCTAAAAAGTACGGAACCCTAAAAAGAAAATTTTATTTAAAATTGATTAACATAAATAATATAGGAATGGTTACAATATACATAAATTATTGGCGTATAAGATAGGGGCCAATCTGTTCTGCATATATATGTATACGTACGTACATTTTGATTTACATCTAAATGTTGTTTACCGTAAAGTTGTTATATGATGATTAGATAGTAGCGACGAGACGTGTATTCGAGAGGACGTCGTGGTATAAGCTTAGAAATGGATTATTCTAGGAATACACTCATTGATATAATTAGAGGAACGAAAAAGTAAGATGATAAATCCATATAAAAACATATATAATTGCAGAATAGAAGCATTTTAAAATTTTGAAAATAAAAACAGTTAATTAATTAAATTAACTTTTTTGAACGTAGAAAATTACGATTATAGAAAAAGAAACAAATTAGAAGCAGTAACGTTAGAGCCTTAATTGTGGTGAGTGTTAACCTTACATAATGAAAATTGAGTATTGTTTTAAACACAATTTTTTTTATGATGGATGTCGTAATCAGTATTTTAGTCCCCTCTTGCTGCTAAAACTGCCTACATCCGGGAACGTACACTAGGCACACTCCTTATTAAATTATTGATGAAACTTTGTGGCATTATGTTCATTCATCTTCGACCACTGCAGTTTGAGGTCTCTTAGGTTACTGGTGCTGGATTCCTTTGTTTGATTTGTTTACCAAATTTATTCGAGATATGCTTTATGGTATTAAGATCTGGAAAGCATGATGGCCTGTATTCCAAAACCAGAAAGATATTGCGAAATTAACGCTGCAGTGTGACGGCGAGCATTATCATGCATCACAAAAAAAATGTATCTCTGATGAATGGGAAAAAGGCATCACCATATACTCTAGAATGTCAGACAGAATCTGGACTCATCTGAAAAAGAGTGCTCTTCCACAAGCACCATCATCCCAATTTTGGTGCGAACGAGCAAATTTGGACCGGGCTGCTCAATGACCTGGCAGGTGAGTACGAATCTATACTAGCTTCCTTAAGCCTTCTTTTAAGTTTAAGTTTCTCGTTTTCGTATTAACAGTCACTTGTCGATCATCCTACAGCTTGCTTCGTACTTCAGAAGAAGTTTTTAGAAACTGCACTTTCGTGCAGTTTCTGAATATACTCTTGACAATTTTGTCCTTCTTTGTAGTAACTCTTTTGTGACCTTGTCTTTTACGTCTGGCATTGTTCCCAAAAATATTGTTAAATTTATTAAAATTAACTAAATCTCACAAAATGTCAAATATATTACATACGAGAAATTCACAGAGAGCCAAAATTCAAATGAGAGCTGTCTAATCTATTCGAATTCTTCTTTTTTTTTTTCAAATTACATTATACTAATATAGACGGTCAGTACAAAGTAATAAATTATTTTATATTTAACTATTTTTTCTGCGTTCCTTTAATGTAGTTCCGGAATGTATATATTTTTTTGTTTCACGCTGCATCCCGCAGATAGTAGGGGAAGTGAAGTGACACCGTCTAATTTGAGACGCTGTGTCTTCTGATCAGATAATAGACAATCATACTCCCGAGTGGAGATTGAACTCACAACTATTGTTATACTATGTCAGACGCTTTCACCACAACAGCCTCATGCGGAATAAATAAGTAAAAATTAGAAAAAAAACAAAGTTAATTAAGAAGTAGATAAAGCAATAAAATTATTCCGATAACATCTCTTATTGCAAGATTGCAGAAAAATAAAAAGTTATAGAACAAACTTTTGAACGGAAGTTGCGTGTTCCTAAAAGCTTTGGTTAGAAATAGCTGCATTATTTTATATTAATATTTTTATGTCCAGTTAGTTACTTGAAAATGAAAATATAAATATTACATGTCATGTCTAGCGGCCGTAGCGCAGAGGCACAGCATGTGACCGAAATATGACGCTTGTGGGTTTAATTGTCATCCGGGAGAATAAACTATTATTTATTACTTTTTCATTTTTCCGCTGTGGTACCAAAAGCAATGTCACGTTGTGTGGAGAAAACACGAAGGAGGTTGTACGGTAAAAAAGAGATAATAACAGAAGTGTCTTAACAGGAACGGAGTATCTTAACACTAGGTTCCCAGGTTCCTTTAGACTATCCTGCTGCGGGATACAGCGTGAAGCTAAACAAAAATAAAAATGAATATTCATAAAACATTATAAAAAAATTTACACAGCACAGCATCGTCCACAGGAAACGAAATATCTTGTCGTGTCGTGTAAACTCAAAACGAGTTGTTAGAACCTATACATTATTTTATATCTTTTATTTGCAAAGTTGTGACTTCTTAGAAATATGGCGAATGGGTTTCTTATGTCCATTTCCTTTTATATTAGTATTTTGTAAGGGATATGCGTCAGGATTTGTCGTATGTAAGATTTAGTTATATGTATAGTCTTTACGCAAAATTGTTAGACTTTTAAATGATAAATCGCTTTAGGTTTTTTTTGTTTATAGTTATTTCGATTATATTAAACGTTATATACAGAAATGGAAACTGAATCCGAACCAATTTTATTTTATTTCTCCGCTGTGGTAAAATTTTGGGTGATCGATTATGATACACGCAATGTTTCAATAATAACTGAAAAGGAGATGGAGAGCGGAGTGCCTTACTACTCATTCCTTACCTTTTTTGTTATAGCAGGAAAATCCAAAGAAAAAGTCAACTAGAACGTTGTAATAAGCGTATAAAAATTATCACGTAGCTTGATAAGATCGTATGGCTAAGTTGTCAAAACGGCTTGAACGATTTCCAAAAGAAGCGAGTTAAAATTCTGCTATATTAAAGTTTTTGTGTTGTCAAAATTCTTTTAATGGGAACGAAATGTCTTAGTTTCCATGTTCCCTCTGCCTACCCTGCTATATGCGGGATACAGCGTGAAGTTTTTTAAAAAAACCCAATATAAAAGCTAAACTTTTAACTAAATTTATGCATAATTTCCCGGAAATCACAATATTATATGCCGCGTTGACGTGCTTAGAGATAGTGCCGTATTGTTTCTTCCGTTTTCAATGCAACGTATGTATGTAGAAGTTAGAATGGTCGACGGTGTGTGTCAAATATAGCTGATTGTGTATTTTGATATGGTAACATTTGTATGGGAAACTATTAAATATATACTTATATATGTAGAGGCCAGCCGCGGCGCAAAGGCACACGGGTGCGATTGCAAACGCTATAGGTTGTGTGTTCGATTCCCACTCGAGGACAAATTTTTAACTTATATTTATTTTATTTCTTCACTCTGGAACAGGATGTCACCGAGTTGAATTTCGCCACTGAACTCACAATGCCTCCTCCAGAAAAGTGGGGAACGGAAATGTCTAATTGGCGCAAAGTATTTTAACTCTAGGTTCCCAAAAAAAATGTCTGTAGAGATGTATGTATTAAGCATACATTTGTACTATTTGCTATAAGTTAAATTTTGAATGTTTGAAGAATATTGTGTACGAAGAAACACTTATTGAAAGAATTATAATATAACAAAAAATATTTTCTTCAAGAGTTTTTTTTGCCATTATTACAAGCATAGCGCAAACTTTAATTTATCAATGTTATAAGTTGTAGGTACTTCCCGTTGTCCTACCTACTGTTGGTGCCTCGGTGGGCGAGTCCGACTCGCACTTGATCTTGTACTTCCCGTTGACCTACAATCTTGAATTTGGTGCAGAAGCCTCGGTGGGCGATACCGACTTATAGGTCCTTAACCTGTTTTTGATGATCGTGTTTATTGATTCTCATCTTAGACGATGAATGATCAGAAAATCTTTTAAAAATATCTAGTTTCTCCTTAGGAATATCTTTATCAATAAAGTTAATCTGAAGAATTCTATACATTTCCTCAATATTATAACCATTAAAAGTGCAATTACCACTTTGTCAAGAGGTTAGCGAAAGTGGAAACCAATATAGAAATAAGAGCGTTTCGCTAATGATCTCTTAAGCCTAAGAAAACTAGTCTCGAGAAAATTTACAGGATGCCGCATTTAACTTGTCATGCTACCGTCCGTACCGTCCGTCGGGTTTTATGAGAAAATATTATTATAATGAAAAGTGGTATGTGGTAGCTTTATTTAATAAGCCGTTAAGAATGGTCCCGTTTCTTGTGCTTTCACAAGCTTTGACAAATAATGCAAAGATTGTTTAAATTAAGTCTAAAATAAGCCTTCTTTTATTGTTTTTTTGCTGCATTCTGTATGAAATACACTGGGTAATCAAAACCTGTAGGGTAGTTCCCATCGACCTACAGTTATGAAATTTGGCATGCAGTGAGAACTTACAATGTAAATAAAAGAAAATATGATATGATTTTATACAAGCCGCAAACTTAAGGGTGTCAGCTTTAATAAGTTGCACTTCCCATTGGCCTACAATTCTCAAATTAATAAGCAACTAGATATATTATAAATATAAAGAGGCCAGTCATGGCGTAGGGACACAAAGTGTGACTGTAAAACAGACTGATTGTGGGTTCGAAGATCGACGGGTTGTTCGTTCAAAGCGCAGCGTTGAGTACTCCCATTGAACACGCAATGCCACCAGAATTGAGTAGAAAATGAGAAACGGAGAGTCTTAATATCCCTTTGCCTACCCTGCTGTGTTCGGGATACAGCGTGAAACAGATTTATTTGTTTTATTTTATATACAGAGGCCAGTGGCGCATGGGACTGTAAACGCGACTCGTTGTGGGTTCGATACCCAATCAAGGAATCGAAATATTTATTTAAATTTATATTTCCATTTCTTCAAACTGGCATCGAGAAAAAGCGCGGCGTTGAGTTCCGCCACACACCACGCAAGGCCTCCAGAACTCGGTGGAAAGTGGGGATCGGAGTGTCTTAACACTAGGTTCCTTCTGCCTACCTCGCTGTGTGCGGGACACAGCGTGAAGCTGATTTATTTTTTTATATATAGTATTTCTAGTAATAAAACATAAACTATTTCCAATAAATCACAGTACGTACATTACCTCAACAATATTTCAACGCCGTTATTTCTCACAAGTTATTTCTACAGTCAACAAATGATGTTCGCTTTGGACTCGATCCTTTGGACGATCTGTGAGATTTATTGCTTTGCTTATTAATTTTGACAGTTTCTGTGCTGTATTACTGATATATTTAATTTATAGCATAATCCACGCTTAGAGACGTTTATTAGTGTTTAATTTAAATTAAATTTATAATGTAACTATATATTTTTATATAAATTCTGTGGAGTTTGTGAGTTCGATTTCCATACGTGGAAATTGAAATATTTCATTTCTACGTGACAAAAGTAGATGTTGAGTTCCTGCATTCGATACTAAATGTCTTGATAACTGAGTGCAGAGTATAAAGTTCAGGCCAGTCGTGGCGCAGGGGCACAAACTGTCCCTTTAAATCGACTGGTTGTGGGTTCGATCCCCACTTGAGGAGATGAAATATTTATTTACATTTATATTTATATTTTCATTTCTTCGCTCTGGTGTCGAGGAGAAAGCTCGGCGTTGAGTTCAGCCACTCAACACGCAATACCTCCGGAAATTGGCGGAAAGTGGGGAACGGAGTGTCTTAACACTAGGTTCCCTCTGCCTACCCTGCTGTGCGCGGGATACAGCGTGAAGCTAAAGTATTTTAGCACAAAATTTCTTCTGATTACTCACCATACGCGAGATACAGCGTAAAGCGGTTTTTGAAATTAAATTTTAAAACAGAATACAAATTTTATATATTTACTTATACTTATAAGATTCTTATAAACTGCTAATATACAAATTATCTCATACAATTTATAATTCAGAACTTTCTTTAGGACTTCCATTTTCTATCGAAAGAACTACTTTTACATAATTATTCTATCATTATACCAAGATTATTGAACTTTTTGCCCATTCAGATTGGCTCTGGATTAGGATCATGTAGGGCAGAACCTATATTTATATGTAATTTACTTTCTTCTAAGTAGATGTAAAGTAAATTATTAGTGGTTGTGGAAATTGAGGAACATTAGAACGAGATGTTGGATTGTGGTTTTAAAATTATTTTGTAAAATCTGGTGAAAACGGTTACAAAATACTTGAGGTGTAGTGAGATAGAGTATGAATGTGAACGCGTTGGTTGTGGGTTCGATTCCCGCTTTATTGAAATTTAAATAATTTTTGAGGCTAGTCTTGAACGCAGGGGCACAAAGTATGACTGTAAACCGACTGATTGTGGGTTCGATCCTCACTCGTGGAGATGAAATGTTTACTTAAATTTATATTTTTATTTCTTCGCTCTGGTGTCGAGGCATAGCGCGGCGTTGAGTTCTGCCACTCAACACGCAATGTCTCCGGAATTCGGCAGAAAGTGGGAAACGGAGTGTCTTAACACTAGGTTCTCTCTGCCTACCCTGCTGTGTGCGGAATACAGCGTGAAGCTGATTTACAAATAAATTTCATTTTTCCGTGTTGAGTTCCACCACTTAACACACAATAGTAATTGAAAAGTGACACACAGTGTCTATCAATAGGTTTTCTTCGCAAGCGTCGGCATGAACTATACAAATTCACCTAAAATGTAAATGTGCTCTAATAAAAAAAATGGGAATCGAACTCAAATCCATATTGACTTTTTCCAATAAACATTCATCATTCTTGACAAGTAAACTGGTTATAAAACAACAGATACATACTCGATTTTGTACAGTTATGACAAGTTCCTGGAAAAGTCAACTTTTTTGTTAAGTATAACAGTAAGTGGGTTATGTAGTCGCAAATCTGAGGAAATGGTCGTTTTTTGACCGAATTACCTTATAGAGATTTGTTCTGGCTATAATATTTATACAAGGTGTTTATTTCTGCTTTGGCCTTGAATTGTATTTTTTTTTACGGGAAAGGCTAGGTAAGTTGCCTTTTTATTTTCTATTTTCTTAATGTTCTTCCTAGTTTGTAATAGAACTCAAAACAATGATAAAAATAAAATAAATTAATCAGCTTCACGCTGTATCCCGCACACAGCAGGGTGGGCAGAGGAAACCTAGTTTAAGACACTCCGTTGGGGTACGGAGTGTCTTTGTTACGTTGACTTTCTGCCAATTCTGGAGGGATTGGTATTTAAGTGGTAGAACTCAATTCCGCGTTTTGCCTCAACACCAGAGCGAAGAAATGGAAATATAAATTTTAAGTAAATATTTCATCTCCTCGAGTGGGGATCGAACCCACAACCAGTCGGTTTTGAAAGCGGCTAAAATTATTAAAGTTATTCCGTCATGAAAGAAATTTTATGAAGATAAATCGGCTTTTATAGTATGTAATTTGGATGTATACTGTTCGATAAAATGTAAATTTAAAATAATTCAACGCTCTGTTTACAGCCGCAAGCATAAGTTCGAATCGCGCGGGGGGCGCCGTTGCCGCTGATGGCATGAAACAGCCAAGTCATGTTAAGTCATTGGATGTATCAATCTGTTAGCAAATGCAGCATAATAGAAGTGTTATAGGAGGTATGCGGGCGAAGCCGCGAGTTGGCCGCTAGTTATAGTACCTATATAAATATTCGCCTATGTTAAATTTGAGCTCACACCGAATAATAACATAATATTTCAGATTCACATAGTCATACTTCTCAATTCAGTTTACATCCGAATTCGAGGCCTTGTGTGCTTAATGGCGAAACTAAACGCCAGGTTCGTCTTATCAGAGTGAGAAAATAAAAATAGCTTAAACATACTAATTAAACGGAACTGAATTGAATCCACAACCATCAGACTTACAGATAACCACGATGGCTCAATTGTTAAATATTGCTGTATAATAGACAGATCGATAGGTAGATTATCTTGTTAGTATTCCATCACATGATTATAGAATGTAATATGTTAACATATTGCATATATAAGAACTTTAATGATCCAAGTCCTAAGCCACAGCTAAGATCTTGGTATAACGTGAACGTCCTATCGGTTGTAACGGATTATTTAACAAATAAGGGTTTTGTTTTTTGCCATTTTGTTACGGAATCCCAAAACAAGTAACGTTATTTTTATAAATGTATGCAAATAATAATAAATGTCCAAAGATTGTTATTATATTATTTGTGGAACAAAGCTTATATTTTAGCATCACATAATATCCCCCATATCGCAGGGTAGGCAGGGGGAACCTAGTCTAAAGGCACTTCCCCATCTTACGCCCAATTTTCGCACAGAGCGAGGAAATAAATATAATCCAACCCTAAGAATAGGTATTAAGTAAGTATTTCTCGTAGAGCAATATTTACGAAGTAAATTGTTTTCCTTTTTGTAAAATAACTTATATTAGCTCCTGTACAGTTTTTAAATTAGTAACATTATTAGTTAAATATATAATTGGTATACAGAATATACATAGAAAGCACGTTTTTAGGCATTTTTATATAATCTATAAAATAATCAACATTTTCGGGCAAGTTCAAGTCGTACTCATGCCCCGAGAGTTTTCGTACCAGTTTCATGAATGGAGATACACCAAAAGAATAACTAATTAAGTTGTCATTTTG
>JAATLQ010030480.1:12316-23873 GCA_013421005.1 Heliconius erato x Heliconius himera | reverse complement strand
GTGTGTGAGTGTGTGTGGATGCGTGCGGCTGCGGGACGCGCTTCGTGGAGGCCGCCGCCGCGCCCGACGCGCCGCCCGGCGACCGCTGCGGCAGCGTGCCGCCGCTGGCGCTCGTGTCGCACACGTCGGAGCAGCTGCTCAACGACGCGGGCGAGGGGACGCTAGGTAGGTGTGTGTGAGTGTGTGTGGATGCGTGCGGCTGCGGGACGCGCTTCGTGGCCTCGGCTCGCCACCAAGGTATAAATATGGCCATTGGCGCTAGTGTCGCAAACATCCGATTAAATACGACAAACGCGGCTGAAGTTGCGGGACACATATTTATGGTAGTTGCTGTTTGTTTGTTTATTGATACGATTATTGAGTGGCTGAGGTTGTGGGACGCGCTGATAAGTGTGATAGCGTGCTGCTGGCGCTAGTACCCGTACACGTAAGAGTAGTTATGTTAATACTGTCTTAATGCAAAATATATACCTTTTTTCTAATATAGAGATAATATTTACATGAAAATTTTATTCTCACTATTACATTTAAGCCTTTCTGACTATTACGTTTAAGACTTTAATACACATTTATAACTAACATTTACATTTACAGATGTGCGGCTCGAGCGTCTAGCAAGTGCTAAAGTTGAATTAGAAGGCGAAGTGCGTAAACTCAAGCTGCAGCTAAACGACGAGCGTGCGGCGAGACAAAATGGCGTCGCGCATATGCACCGAGATGTTGATGGCGAGAGTACGTATACTTTTATAGAAATCGTGTAAAATTTTAAACGTAGTAACTTGAACATGCTCCTGTTGGAAACCGTTTAAACGCTGAGACCAATGGGCCATGCGTTCTCATCAAGCTCATCGAAATTCGTATGCGCTTGTTTGTTACTTGTCAAGAGAGAATGTTATGTCATAAAAATTTATAAGATATTGTTCCACTCTTAAGAAAGAAAGATATTTTTTTTTAAATGGTTAAAAAAATCCCGCTGTGATCGCGATCTAATTTTTATACGTTAAAAAATAACCTCCTATTATAGGTTGTTCATAATAAATAAAAAATACTATATAATATGGAATATAAGTTAATTAAATCAAAAAAATTATAACAATACATCCACAGTGGAAACCCTCCGTAAATCGGTATCAGAAGCGAAAGGTCGCGCGGCTCGAGCAGAAGCCGAGGCGGCCATACAAGCGGCGGCGGTCGCGCGTCTGGAGGCACAAGTCGCGCGACTGAAGGCCAGGCAGGACCACCAAGACGAGCACGAGGAGATGCTGAAACAGGAGAGGCGGAAGCTGCAGAGGGAGGTGCGTTAGAAAAAATAATTTTATTTAAAAGAAAAATGTTTCTAGTAAACGTATATAAATGTGAATGTAGTGAGACTCGAATCCACGTCTCTGCCTCTTGGAAACCGTCCTAGCGGCTCTTACCACTAAGCTATGCTGTATATTCACATACACACATATGAATAACTTACCATGGTCAAACGCTTTTAAAATATGTTATAAATTCTTTTTGTATCCTTGATAAAGTTATCTTTTGGATACAAACGGTGTTACGGCATTGTTCTCCGTTTTTTTGTTGGTTAAAAGAATAATATTTTCTTATATATAATATTTAATAGAACCTATGACTATCCTGTGTATGGGTTTTTTGGAATTGACATAGCGTCAATAAAATTATAATTTGAAGTCGTAAATCAATTAGCCTTTCTATTATGAGATTAGATATGTATTAAGTTTAAGTTTTTCATCGATTATATTTGAACAAACCATTCAAATTGAGTGACAAAGGGCATCGAATGAGAGTTAAACGACTTATTACTTATTTATATAATATGATTATTTTCAGGATGTAGTCGATTTCTGGGCCGTTATTAATAATGGTAGCTAATGGTATATTTATTTTATGTATATCCTAGAGTGGCCCTTGTACCTTTGTAATAATATGTCAACTACAGTCCCCTTTATATAATAACATTGTATAAAGTACACGACTTTGATCTAATCTAATCTAATGTTGAAAGCAATTTTAATATATTAACACAATTGTTTATAAGTAAATTTTCTAAATGTAATAAAACCTTTTAACAATTTTAATATATAAAAAATTTTTTAGGGTTCCGTACTTTTTAAGGAAAAGGAACTCTTATAAGATCACTCTATTGTTGTCTGTCTGTCTGTCAAGACCCTTTATCTCAGGAACGCTTGGAGATATCGAGTTAAAATTCAAACCAGATCTACAGCTTGATTTCCTGATAAGAACATATCTATATATTTACTTTGAAAACAGATATGGCCATTTATATCGCAAAAAAACGTGTATTTCGACACTATAAAGGGAAACAAAGTTAATAGAGTACTTCCAATTAACCTAGAATTATTAAATTTGGCACCTAGCATCTACAGGTAGAAAAAATCTGAAAACTGTACATATGTGGTGAAATTCCAAAAGAAAATAGCCTTAAAAGGGGGTACAATTTGGTATTAAAGCCGCTAGTTCAAGTGAGATATCAGATGAAAGGGCTCTGGCTAAGCTAAGCTTGAATTTCAAAAAAAGCTCGAGACATCCAATTTTTGTACGGAACCCTCGGTGAGCGAGCCTGACTCGCGCTTATCCGGTTTTATTAATATTAGCAATAAGATTCTCCCTATATTCATATCAACAATAAACTATTTTGTATATATTTTTATGAACAATCTTATCTTTTTATGTATATAATTTTGCAAAATCGATTTATAAATCGAATAAATAACATTTTAAAATCAACGATTAATTAATATACAAATTAAAACGCTAAATTTTACAGGCGAGAGAAGCACTAAACCGAGTAGAAGAACTAGAAACAGAAAACAGTCATCTAACAAAACGTCTTGACAAACTGAAGAACGCCAAGTCAGCTCTATTAAAGGACCTGTGACAAGATTGAATACAATTTGGGGAAAATACCATGAAAATGCTGATAACGAAGGCGGGCGTAGATAGTATATTAAATGGATTTGGATGATAACCGAATGTGCTAAAACTTTGTTTTTAGGCTACGCCATATTTTATATTTAGGATTATATGGATATGCCCTTTTAGTATTGATTAGATTCGTATAAAGCTGCGAAGTAAATTATAAAATTACTTTTTTTTTTTTAAAACTAAATCAGTGAGGTCGTTGTGGCGTAGAGAGTCTGCGACGGTAAATGCGACGGGAGTTTTGGGTTTGATCCCAACCCGGGGGAATAATTAATTATAGTTAAATTATTTTCATTTCTCCGCACTGGTAGGTAAAGCACTGTATTGAGTTCCGCCGGTTACGGCGTTCTCAATCCGCGTCTATGAAATTTTGCCTTGCGTGGGGAACAGGGAGTCCTATCACTAGGTTCTAGTAGTATATGTGGGAGACAGTGGTATGCAAAAAAAAATAACAACTGAGCTTCATTGGTATAGATGGCTATATGAAGCATTTAAGCGGATGTTTAGCGTATGTCTCAATTTTGAACAGGGCATACCATATCGATAATAAAATGGTTGGAGAGTTCAGTGTTCTTTCCATATGTCAAAATCGGATTACAGATAATAAATAACTTTTTATGTCAATGTTGTACATTTGTCTATGGATTTTTTACGTTTCTGTTTAACAAAAAAAAATGCTTTTAAAATGTATATTTTTTGCTAGTTATATGAAATTGCATTTGTTTCTTCATATCGGCCTGTAATTGAATTGTTTCGTCCTAATAAGACTTCTCTTCATACGAATGGATTAAAAATACTAAATACAATTTAATTTCCTTACTTTGACTCTATATCATCATAGACTTAGTATTAATATATATATATATTTTGTGTAAATTGTACATTATGTTTAAATATGTAATTATTTATTTCGTATGCATATACTTGTATAGGTTCTGAATAATATTATTTCAGCTTGCCGGAGCTTCGCTTTTACTAATCGTTAATTATTATTATTATTTGATTATTGTTTTAACTTGCCAGAAAAAAAAAATTGTAAATGGTTTTTATTGTAACTTCTGAGATTTATTTGTTGCAAAGGTATAGAATTATTTACTATTATTTTAACTGTAAATATATATTGGCGGATTTTTTAAACTGAACAATGTTAAAACATTTTTTTTTTTCAATTAAATTTTAATTAGAATTCTCTAAATTTTGGTTATTTTTAATACTAAAATTTGAAGTCAATATTTTAAACAGTTTCAAAAACTTTCTATTTTAACAATTGGATACTTTGTAATGAATTTGAATAAAAAAAATATGAATTTAATGTAATTGCTCAAAAATTACACCATGCTATGTGATAGATGACTGAATGTACACGTCCAATGGCGATCTCTGATGTATTATAATTATATCGAGACTCGTTTTATTATATATAATATATACGTGTGTTTTGTCTAAAGTTACCACAATTTAACTGGCTACTGACATTTTTAATATTCTTTTTTTATATAATAATAAAATAATTGTACATGTTTATTATTTTTTTCTAGTTCTTTTGACTATTGATTGGCTTGCGTGGTATATAGTGCTTGGATTTGTGCCACTATGTATAAAGTTATGTTTGAACATATAATAAGCGGCCGCATCATAGTTTTGAACTTAGTATACTACTTTAGTCACTAAACAGTGCCATGTTGCACCAAAATGTATTATAGTGTAGATGGTGTATTAATTAGTATGTAGAGAGTCTGAGTCTTTAGAACCTACTATACTGAGCGAAAATGGCCGTTGAAAATATATAAATCACATGGAAATAAATAAAACTATCTTCAAGCATATCTATATTTGGAAAATAAAATACACTTTCATGTTTTCACAATAATTCTTGTAATAGTTGAATAATATTATTGGACTATAATACAATAAATAACCATTTAATTATCTAAAAACATTAAAAAAGTAATATTTATTTAAAAAATGGATATTGATTGATGTATTTGCTTCTATATGCTTCATATAAATCGGATAGTCAGTGTCGAAAATAAACAATAAAAACCTATAACATATATAGCTAGTTCAAATAATATTACTACAGTTATTTAATAGCAAATTAGTAAAAAATCTTAAAATGATAAATTAAAATTTTGCCATTTTGTTTGAGATATATGTCTATCTATTATTATTATGACTCTGTTCATCTGTTTTAATTTCAAATATTTAAATAACCCCGTTTTATATTAGACATTCTATATAGCAAATGATTATAGAATAGGTTTCTTGTGTACATTGATACTGTTCCATCGTAAATAAATTTAGAGTTGCAATTATTGAACGCATGTATGAGTAAAGGTGATATGTCGTATTTGTTTTTTTGTCCAATGGTTATGTTTGTTATAAAAATATATAAAACACTTTTCTTCATTTTGCTACAAAAATAATTAATAAAAAAAGTCTTTAAATATTTTTCTTGGCAGAAGGAAACCGTTTTCAGTTTTTTAATCATAATCACATCACACTGCTTATAAAATGTGAAATATTTTAATTTTTTTTTTCGAAATTATAATTGTGAGTTTATCACCTTTATATATTCATGTCTTTCTTTATATGACGTCACAATTGTCAAACTGTAGTCGACAAAATATGAAAAATATATAATGTCTATGTAGTTGATCCAGTTTTTCATTTGGGCCTCAGTATCTTGCTATTTGTATGAAATGTGAGTAGTGTAAGTAGGTTTTATCATTTTGTAAGTATGGTGTATGTATTTTGGTGCTGCATTACTAATTTATTTCTTTTATTTTTAATAAGAATGACACTCTTTTATAAGAAGCGAAACTGACCTAATGATGTATAAATTTGATAATTTGAATAAATTTTCGCCCTCGTTTTGTTGTTTTATTTTATTTACAATATGTAGGTACATATTTTTAAAAGTTCTAGATTAAACAATATTATAGGACATAAAACATATAGGGCAACCCGTTAAAAATGAGAATGTAACAAAATGTAAACAAACAAAACATAACATCTCAAACTTTTGTCGATAATATCACATTTGTACGGATAACAATGTTTCGGCCTTGTTTCTTTTTATGTTACGTCGTCCACGTCATCCTTATTGCTGACTTTTTTGCTTATTGTCTGGCGGAAAAAAGTGCAGACGTTGCTTCGTTAAGGTTTAGTCATGTTTTAAGCACGAAAAAAACTTGATTTTTTATAAATAGTGAAAAATTACTTTCAGTTATAAGCAGTTCAAACAGACAAGTTAAAAAAAAATAGGGGAAAAGAAACAGTTTTAACCATACTATCAAAATCTTTAATTTACAATTTGTAGTTAAATTTACAGTGAAGTATTCAATTTAAAATAATAGAGCAAATACACAGAAAAAAAAAGAATAGTGCTAAAAATTTTGTACTCAAATAATGAAAGCAAGAGATCACTAAAAATAAGGAAGTTATGGATATTTTTTAACGTAATAAATAACATCTAACTTTGAAAATCTAATATTTACAAAATGAATAATTCGTTTTAAATTTTTGAATTTTTTATCATGATAACGTCTTATAAATCGATGGACGCTGAATGTACGCACGGAAAAGCATGACTAATTATCACGTTCCGACCGAGTGTGCAAGCGAGAGCGGGGAACAACGATAGAGAGGCTGATTGGCCTAAGCGTTCAACTTGTAAATGTCGCCATCTTTCTGTCTCATATCTCACACATGCACATAAGTTGTAAATAAATTGTTAATAGCACATTAATACTTGTAATTAATCGGTATAATTTAAGAAAAATATATATTAACGAATGCAAACAAAAGTTAATTTATGGAAAAAAATAATAATTATAAATTAACTCTTCTCTTTGTTACAAAATAATGATAATTCAGAGATAATTTTTTATGTGTTCTGATGACATTATTACGTAAAATTATCGTCAGTAAACCGACTTTACAGACAACCAGTTTATTTTTTTTTATTTAAACTTGTCAATTTAATCATAATAAATTTTAGAATAAAGTTTTCAAAATTGAGAAATAAAAAAAAGTCGGAAACGTTATTTAGTCATCTTAAAATTTCTTTATAAAAATATGTTTTAATTTCCCGTTCTGAGCCAAGTGTATTAAATCACTTTACAGCAACAGAAATTGAATAAACAAAATTGATAAATGCTCATTACTGAGTCTATATAATAAAAAACACAATTTTGATATAAAAACATTGGGCCCTATATTTAACTATATTATTTTGATTCATACAACTTCACATTATGTAAATGAATTACATTAATTAAAAATGGAATATTTTTTTAAATACATCTTAAGCATCAAATATTATAACTTAGAATGAAACTGATATATTAGAAAACAAAAATGTTAACATAGCAGGACTCAAATTCGCACTTCATGAACGCTGTTCCAGTGCTCTAGCCAATAAAGACATGTTAGAGGTATCGCAACTTTCCAATTTTTTTTATTTAAAAAAAAAAATCTTGGTGAACACAAAAAATATTTAGAAACTGACATATATAATAATATTTCTGCTTCAATTAAAATTGGTTTAACAATAATCAAACAATTATCTCGCTTAATTATATTCAATAGAGCAAAAGCCGTTTTAATACTAAACTAGCCATTTATTTAAAATCAAAACTAACTATTAGTGTAGACCCAGGTAAAGAATTGTAGTAAATAAATGAAGCTTAGAATGTAAAAAAAAAATATGTTTATATCTAAAGTTTGACCTATTACACTATTAAGGACAATATGAATTGTATTAAACAAAACAATTTACTTACTAAACTAACTTTAGTATCTTTGTTGACCGAGCTCTGATAGTGGTCTGAGCATAAAGGAACAATTGAAAGTTATATAACTAAATTCAAAATATATTAGTCGGTGCTAATTTCTTATAAGTATTACTTTTTACTGTATAATAAAAGACAGTTGTGTTGTATTGGAATAAAGAAAAAGAAAATACTTTTTTATATTTTATTTTTATAAATAAAGTACAACCTCACTAATCTAGCATTTTGATAGATCAAAACGTTCAATAATCTGGCAACTTTTTTAATATAACTAAAGGATGTGTATGGCACTAAAAATACAAGTGTTGTACATATTGTCAAATTTATGGTAGAGTGTATAATGTTTTATTTATTGATTTAATGTACTTTATAAGCATTATTATTAAAAATATTAGCGTTCTCCACTTCTCTCCTACATACAAACTATAATTGTGCCAAATTTCATACTCCTCCCTCCGCACAATTTTCGTAAAAATGGGTCCAAAGTTTTTGCTTCACATATTATATATTCTTAGAAACGTTTGAGACAAGATTTTTATAAAAGGATTACTAATATTATAAAATTATATAATTAATCAATAGAGTGAGATGTATAACAATTATACATAAAAGTGTAGATCATAAAATATATTTTTTTGTAAAGTGTAATGTTTAACTAATGTAGATTAGTGAAATTCTACTGTATTACATTTTAATTTCAAATTAATATCCATTAAAATGTTAAACTTCACTTATTCCTTTCTGTTTCTTACATAACAATCAAATGCTCCTTAATAAATAACATATTATCTTAATAATTAACCTATCTTAAGGTATAGGGTGCTGGTTGGGCGTGAGGCCGCCATGCTCTGGACTGTGTTTTTGTTTTTTCCTTTTTTTCTCTTTTTTCCGTTTCTTACGCTCTTTGTCATCATCATGCCTCTTTTGCTTTTTGTGTTTCTTCTCATATGTGTCTGGGTTTGATGAATCTGTAATAAATTAAGTATTAAAGATAGCAATTATAGTAAAGGATAGATTCAAAATGTACAGTATAAGAACTGTATAAAGCTTTTATTAAGAAATAAATTAATAATATATCAATCAAAAACATGTGTCTACATTTTTAACAATTTTGAAGTGTTATTCCACACTTAAGACAGAAAAATACTTTTAAGAAATCATATAAAATTCAAATTTTTTATAAATTTTTTACATGATTGAATGTAGCAGGAGTTGAACCCGCGTAGTTTTATATGTTATATTGCTTATTTTTTTATCAGCTTCAAGCTGTATCCCGCACATAGCATTGTAGGCGGTAGAGGGTACCTAGTGTTAAGATACTGCGTTCTCCACTTTTTGCCGGATTCTGGAGGCATTCTGCCTCAACACCAGAGCGAAGAAATAAAAATATAAATTTAAGTAAATATTTCATCTCCTCGAGTGGAGATCAAACCCACAACCAGTCAGTTTTACAGTCACACTTTGTGCCCCTGCACCACGACTGGCCTCTCGATCCCTACTCGAGGTGATGAAATATTCATTTACATTTATATGTTTTCTAAAAAATATTTTTCTTTTTTAAGTGTGGTATAAACTTTAAATTTTTTAAATAATGTTTTAAATAGCATTTTCTCTTGCCAAATGAGTTAGTTCACTATCTTTGGGTAGTGGAAATTTGTAAAAATCTCCCACAGAAATAACAACATAAATAAGTTGCAACAAGCGTATAAGGATTTCGACATAGCTTGATAAGAATGTATGGCTTAGCAGTCAGAGTACTTGGACGGTTTCCAAGAGGCGCGGGTTCTAATACTGCTATATTCAAATTTTTATGTTTTCTAAATAGTGTGTGTCTATGTTGTTTATACTAATTATATATATTTTACGTTCTTACTGAAACATATAAATATTAAGGTGGAAGTTACGAGCTCAATCTGGCGTCAGTTCAGTTTCACGGTCAGTCAGACTGACAATCAGTCCACACATTGCGTGTGACTTCATCGCTGCCTAAACGGAGACTAATACCAGGCGTCATTCTGACCAGACTGACAAAAATATAAAAATAACCATCCTTCTGGATCATCAGTCCACCAATTTGCGCTTACACAGTCTATTTTTCATCATTCTGACATAAGTTATGGACTGAACTGACACCAGACTGACCGTGTAACCTCTGCCTAAGGGTATTTCATGAAAATATAATTTATCCACACTAAAGCTTTTTTTCAGCTTCATACAGTGTCTTGCATTTCACAAGGTAGGCAGAAATAACCAAGTGTTATGACACAGTTCTTCATACACTGACAAATTTTTAATTATTGCATGTTAAGTGGTTTGTTTTTTGCCAAAGTAAAGAAATGAAAGTAGTTCATATTTTTAACATTTTTAAAGTGTTATTCCAACTTAGGAAAGAAAATTACTTATTTAGAAAACATTTAAAAAATTTAATCTAGCAAAACTCGAACCCTGGAAACCGACCAGGGTGGGACCAGGAACTAGATTGATATTTTATTACTATTTTTTTTGCACACCTACACATTTTATTCTCCCGCATGACTTAGGTTGGCTGGTAGAAAATGTTTTTAGCGTTAAGCCTGCCTATTGTAAATTTATTTATGTATTAAATATTGTGTCAAAAAAACCTCTAACAATAAAGAATCTAAAAAATAAAAAAGAAATAATAATAGTTCATTCCCATTAAGTGGGATTGAACCCATAATTGTTGCATTCAGTTAGAAAGTATCAAAATTTAGAGTTAAAATAACTAACCTTGCAGAGGTGTGTCTTGTCCAGGCGGTGCACCATCTTTGTGTTTATGTTTCTTGTGTTTACTCTTGTGTCTCTTTGGCGGTGTCGCACTTACATAGCGATATTGTTCAGGTAAAGGTCCAGGATGCAACCGGAACCCAGCTAGTTGTGCACTAGTCAAAGGAAGCAGTTCTTTACCACCGATAGGTCTTTTAGCTATGACTGAACCTAAGGTACTGTTGTCTTCTTGTCCAGGTCCATCAAGTATACCAGGGAGATTTGGAAGGAAAGATGAGAGTGATTCTTTTAACTTTTTACCATTAAATTTACTATATGAGTGTTCTAGTCCATAATACGCCATTAAATTTGTGGCTCCTGTGAGATCACATTCTCCTGAAAAATATATATTAGAATATTTAAAACAGCCCAAGATTTTTTTTATAATGTAAAGGATTTTGTTTTGTACCTGGAGGTTCTTTCATCAAATAGAAAGGCCCACTATGCACAATTGAGGGGTTCTTGCCAAGTGATATGGTGGTCTTGAGGGTGCCAGAAGAATCTTGACGAGATACTACTGGTGACCTCGCTCCTCGGGGCGAGGACTTCGGTGAATAGGGCTCTACCTTTCTAAACTGATCAGACATCATCTTGCATCTGCATTGTCTATAAAAAGAAATATAAAAAAGAAATTTTCCTAAACAAAACGATAAAAACTAAAACGACGACTATCTTCCCTTCCCTTTCGAAATCTTTTGATCATACAGATAAAATTTGATAACTAATGTTTTTATTGTGACATAGGATATAAATCAATAAAATTATACAAAAATTACCATATTTTACAGAAACTATCAAAAAATATGCCAATTTTAACTAATATTATTTAGATAATTCACTTTTCGAGAAAATATGTTAATATTAAATAATTATTATACTTATAAAATACCGGTTTATCTATGGTAAGAACCACGTGTTTACAACGCAAGCCTAAAAGTGACATCACTTAAATTAAAAAGTACAAAGAAGAAAAAAACTTGTCTATGGTTCATGAATTAGCTTCTCGTAACGCGCTACGATTTTCG
>JAATLQ010030480.1:0-12216 GCA_013421005.1 Heliconius erato x Heliconius himera | reverse complement strand
CGGCTGCGGTTGCGGGACGCATATTTGTGTTAGTTGCTGTTTGTTTTATTGATACGATTATTGAGTGGCTGAGGTTGCGGGACGCGCTGACAAGTGTGATAGCGTGCTACTGGCGCTAGTACCCGTACACGTAAGAGTAGTTATGTTAATACTGTCGTAATGCAAAATATATTTACTCTTTTTTCTAATATAGAAATAATATTTACATATAAAATTTATTTTTATTATTACATTTAAGACTTTAATACACATTTATAACTAACATTTACATTTACAGATGTGCGGCTCGAGCGTCTAGCAAGTGCTAAAGTTGAATTAGAAGGCGAAGTGCGTAAACTCAAGCTGCAGCTAAACGACGAGCGTGCGGCGAGACAAAATGGCGTCGCGCATATGCACCGAGATGTTGATGGCGAGTGTAAGTATACTTTTATAGAAATCGTGTAAAATTTTAAACGTAGCTAGACTTGAACATGCGCCTATTGGAAACCGTCTAAACGCTGTGACCAATGGGCCATGCGTTCTCATCAAGCTCATCGAAATTCGTATGCGCTTGTTACAACTTCTTGGTTAGAGTCTCATTAGGGAGATTTTTTAAGAGAGAATGTTATGTCATAAAAATTTATAAGATATTGTTCCACTCTTAAGAAAGAAAGATATATTTTTTAAATGGTTAAAAAAATCCCGCTGTGATCGCGATCTAATTTTTATACGTTAAAAAATAACCTCCTTTTATAAGTTGTTCATAGTAAATAAAAAATACTATATAATATGGAATATAAGTTAATTAAATCAAAAAAAAATATAACAATACATCCACAGTGGAAACCCTCCGTAAATCGGTATCAGAAGCGAAAGGTCGCGCGGCCCGAGCAGAAGCCGAGGCGGCCATACAAGCGGCGGCGGTCGCGCGTCTGGAGGCACAGGTCGCGCGACTAAAGGCCAGGCAGGACCACCAAGACGAGCACGAGGAGATGCTGAAACAGGAGAGGCGGAAGCTGCAGAGGGAGGTGCGTTAGAAAAAATAATTTTATTTAAAAGAAAAATGTTTTTAGTAAACGTATATAAATGTGAATGTAGTGGGGCTCGAATCAGCGACTCTGCCTCTTGGAAACCGTCCTAATGGCTCTAACCACTAAGCTATGCTGAATATTCACATACATACGTATGAATAACTTACTATAGTCAAACGCTTTTAAAATATGTTATAAATTCTATTTGTATCCTTGATAAAGTTATCTTTTGGATACAAACGGTGTTACGGCATTATTCTTCGTTTTTTCGTTGATTAAAAGAATAATATTTTCTTATATATAATATTTAATAGAACCTATGACTATCGTGTGTACGGATTTTTTGGAATTGACATAGCATCAATAAAATTAAAATTTGAAGTTGTAAATTAATTAGCCTTTCTATTATATGATAGATATGTATTAAGTTTAGGTTTTTCATCGATTATATTTGAACAACATTCAAATTGGGTGACAAAGGGCATCGAATGAGAGTTAAACGACTTATTATTTATTTATATAATATGATTATTTTCAGGATGTAGTCGATTTCTGGGCCGTTATTAATAATGGTAGCTAATGGTATATTTATTTTATGTATATCCTAGAGTGGCCCTTGTACCTTTGTAATAATATGTCAACTACAGTCCCCTTTATATAATAACATTGTATAAAGTACACGACTTTGATCTAATCTAATCTAATGTTGAAAGCAATTTTAATATATTAACACAATTGTTTATAAGTAAATTTTCTAAATGTAATAAAACCTTTTAACAATTTTAATATATAAAAAATTTTTTAGGGTTCCGTACTTTTTAAGGAAAAGGAACTCTTATAAGATCACTCTATTGTTGTCTGTCTGTCTGTCAAGACCCTTTATCTTAGGAACGCTTGGAGATATCGAGTGCTTGATTTCCTGATAAATTTATATATTTACTTTGAAAACAGGTATGGCCGTTTATAACGCAAAAAACGTGTATTTCGACACTATAAAGGGAATCAAAATTAATAGAGTACTTCCAATTAACCTAGAATTATTAAATTTGGCACCATGCATCTACAGGTAGAAAAAATCTGAAAACTGTACATATATGGTGAAATTCCAAAAGAAAATAGCCTTAAAAGGGGGTATAATTTGGTATTAAAGCCGCTAGTTCAAGTGAGATATCAGATGAAAGGGCTCTGGCTAAGCTAAGCTTGAATTTCAAAAAAAGCTCGAGACATCCAATTTTTGTACGGAACCCCCGGTGAGCCAGCCTGACTCGCGCTTATCCGGTTTTTTTAATATGAGCAATAAGATTC
Source organism: Heliconius erato x Heliconius himera (assembly GCA_013421005.1). Classification (NCBI taxonomy): domain Eukaryota; kingdom Metazoa; phylum Arthropoda; class Insecta; order Lepidoptera; family Nymphalidae; genus Heliconius; species Heliconius erato x Heliconius himera. The sequence continues at coordinate 9,901 of JAATLQ010030480.1, read as the reverse complement.
TCCCTATATTCATATCAACAATAAACTATTATGTATATATTTTTATGAACAATCTTATCTTTTTATGTATATAATTTTGCAAAATCGATTTATAAATCGAATAAATAACATTTTAAAATCAACGATTAATTAATATACAAATTAAAACGCTAAATTTTACAGGCGAGAGAAGCACTAAACCGAGTAGAAGAACTAGAAACAGAAAACAGTCATCTAACAAAACGTCTTGACAAACTGAAGAACGCCAAGTCAGCTCTATTAAAGGACCTGTGACAAGATTGAATACAAATTGGGGAAAATACCATGAAAATGCCGATAACGAAGGCGGGCGTAGATAGTATATTAAATGGATTTGAATGATAATCGAATGTGCTAAATCTTTGTTTTTAGGCTACGCCATATTTTATATTTAAGATTATATGGATATGCCCTTTTAGTATTGATTAGATTAGTATAAAGCTGCGAAGTAAATTGTAAAATTACTATTTTTTGTTTAAAACTAAATCAGTAAGGTCATTGTGGCGTAGTGAGTCAGGCGACGATAAACGCGACGCGAGTTGTGGATTTGATCCCAACCCGGAGGAATAATAAATTATAGTTAAATTATTTTCATTTCTCCGCACTGGTAGGTAAAGCACTGTATTGAGTTCCGCCGGTTACGGCGTTCTCAACCCGCGTCTATGAAATTTTGCCTTGCGTGTGGAACAGGGAGTCCTATCACTAGGTTCTAGTAGTATATGTGGGAGACAGTGTTATGCAAAAAAAATTAAAAACTGAGCTTCATTGGTATAGATGGCTATATGAAGCATTTAAGCGGATGTTTGGCGTATGTCTCAATTTTGAACAGGGCATACCATATTAATAATAAAATGGTTGGAGAGTTCAGTGTTCTTTCCATATGTCAAAATCGGATTACAGATAATAAATAACTTTTTATGTCAATGTTGTACATTTGTCTATGGATTTTTTACGTTTCTGTTTAACAAAAAAAATGCTTTTATAATGTATATTTTTTGCTAGTTATATGAAATTGCATTTGTTTCTTCATATCGGCCTGTAATTGAATTGTTTCGTCCTAATAAGACTTCTCTTTATACGAATGGATTAAAATACTAAATACAATTTAATTTCCTTACTTTGACTCTATATCATCATAGACTTAGTATTAATATATATATTTTTTGTGTAAATTGTACATTATGTTTAAATATGTAATTATTTATTTCGTATGCATATACTTGTATAGGTTCTGAATAATATTATTTCAGCTTGCCGGAGCTTCGCTTTTACTAATCATTAATTATTATTATTATTTGATTATTCTTTTAACTTGCCAGAAAAAAAGTTTTGTAAATGGTTTACTGTAACTTCTGAGATTTATTTGTTGCAAAGGTATAGAATTATTTACTATTATTTTAACTGTAAATGTATATTGGCGGATTTTTTAAACTGAACAATGTTAAAACATTTTTTTTTTCGATTAAATTTTAATTAGAATTCTCTAAATTTTGGTTATTTTTAATGCTAAAATTTGAAGTCAATATTTTAAACAGTTTCAAAAACTTTCTATTTTAACAATTGGATACTTTGTAATGAATTTGAATAAAAAAAATATGAATTTAATGTAATTGCTCAAAAATTACACCATGCTATGTGATAGATGACTGAATGTACACGTCCAATGGCGATCTCTGATGTATTATAATTATATCGAGACTCGTTTTATTATATATAATATATACGTGTGTTTTGTCTAAAGTTACCACAATTTAACTGGCTACTGACATTTTTAATATTCTTTTTTTATATAATAATAAAATAATTGTACATGTTTATTATTTTTTTCTAGTTCTTTTGACTATTGATTGGCTTGCGTGGTATATAGTGCTTGTATTTGTGCCACTATGTATAAAGTTATGTTTGAACATATAATAAGCGGCCGTATCATAGTTTTGAACTTAGTATACTACTTTAGTCACTAAACAGTGCCATGTTGCACCAAAATGTATTATAGTGTAGATGGTGTATTAATTAGTATGTAGAGAGTCTGAGTCTTTAGAACCTACTATACAAAATACATATATAGAAAATGGCCGTTGAAAATATATGAATCACATGGAAATAAATAAAACTATCTTCAAGCATATCTATATTTGGAAAATAAAATACACGTTCATGTTTTCACAATAATTCTTGTAATATTTGAATAATATTATTGGACTATAATATAATAAATAACCATTTAATTATCTAAAAACATTAAAAAAGTAATATTTATTTAAAAAATGGATATTGATTGATGTATTTGCTTCTATATGCTTCATATAAATAGGGTAGTCAGTGTCGAAAATAAACAATAAAAACCTATAACATATATAGCTAGTTCAAATAATATTACTACAGTTATTTAATAGCAAATTAGTAAAAAATCTTAAAATGATAAATTAAAATTTTGCCATTTTGTTTGAGATATATGTCTATCTATTATTATTATGACTCTGTTCATCTGTTTTAATTTCAAATATTTAAATAACCCCGTTTTATATTAGACATTCTATATAGCAAATGATTATAGAATAGGTTTCTTGTGTACATTGATACTGTCCCATCGTAAATAAATTTTAACTTGCAATTATTGAACGCATGTCTGAGTAAAGGTGATATGGCGTATTTGTTTTTTTGACCTATGTTATGTTTGTTATAAAAATATATAAAACACTTCTTCATTTTGCTACAAAAATAATTCATAAAAAAATGTCTTTAAATATTTTTCTTGGCAGAAGGAAACCGTTTTCAGTTTTTTAATCATATCACATCACACTGCTTATAAAATGTGAAATATTTTCAATTTTTTTTTATAATTATGAGTCATCACCTTTATGTATACATGTCCTTTCATTATATGACGTCACAATTGTCAAACTGTAGTCGACAAAATATGAAAAATATAAATTTATTTAGTCGATCCAGTTTTTCGATTAGGGCTCAGTATTTTGCTATTTGTATGAAATGTGAGTAGTGTAAGTAGGTTTTATCATTTTGTAAGTATGGTGTATGTATTTTGGTGCTGCATTACTAATTTATTTCTTTTATTTTTAATAAGAATGACACTCTTTTATAAGAAGCGAAACTGACCTAATGATGTATAAATTTGATAATTTGAATAAATTTTCGCCCTCGTTTTGTTGTTTTATTTTATTTACAATATGTAGGTACATATTTGCAAAAGTTCTAGATTAAACAATATTATAGGACAGTGATTCTCAACCTTTTTTTTGTTGCGGCACATATTTAACGATTTCAAAATTTGGCGGGACACAAAGAAAATTTGGCGGCACACAAAGAAAAATTATTTACTACAACACACTGCATAAATAGTTTATGACAAAAATTTTAAATATACGAATTTATTTTTTTATGAATTTAAATATATATTCATGTTAAAAAAAAATTTTTAATGATATAATTTAATTATATTAACATTATTATATATTTGCAAAGTTTGGCGGCACACTTTTGAAATTTGGCGGCACACAAAAGTGCCGCGGCACAGTGGTTAAGAATCACTGTTATACATATAAAACGTATAGGGCAACCCGTTAAAGAATGAGAATGTAACAAAATGTAAACAAACAAAACATAACATCTCAAACCTTTGTCGATAATATCACATTTGTGCGGATAGCAATGTTTCGGCCTTGTTTCTTTTTACGTGTTAAATAGAACACGATAGCCACGTCATCCTTATTGATGACTTTTCTGCTGATTGTCTTTACCAGAGAAAAGTGCAGACGTTGCTTGGTTAAGGTTTACTCATGTTTTAAGCACGAAAAAAACTTGATTTTTTATAAATAGTGAAAAATTACTTTCAGTTATAAGCAGTTCAAACAGACAAGTTAAAAAAATAGGGGAAAAGAAACAGTTTTAACCATACTATCAAAATCTTTAATTTACAATTTGTTATTAAATTTACAGTGAAGTATTCAATTTAAAATAATAGAGCAAATAAACAGAAAAAAGAGAAAAGTGCTAAAAATTTTATACTCAAATAACGAAAGCAAGAGATCACTAAAAATAAGGAAGTTATGGATATTTTTTAACGTAATAAATAACATCTAACTTTGAAAATCTAATATTTACAAAATGAATGATTCGTTTTAAATTTTTGAATTTTTTGTCATGATAACGTCTTATAAATCGATGGACGCTGAATGTACGCACGGAAAAGCATGACTAATTATCACGTTCCGACTGAACCGAGTGTGCAAGTGAGAGCGGGGAACAACGATAGAGGCTCAATTGGCCTAAGTGTTCAGCTTGTAAATGTCGCCATCTTTTTCTCTCATATCTCAACATGCACATAAGTTGTAAATAAATTGTTAATAGCACAGTAATACTTGTAATTAATCGGTATAATTTAAGAAAAAAAATAATTAACGAGTGCAAACAAAAGTTAATTTATGGAAAAAAATAATAATTATAAATTAACTCTTCTCTTTGTTACAAAATAATGATAATTCAGAGATAATTTTTTATGTGTTCTGATGACATTATTACGTAAAATTATCGTCAGTAAACCGACTTTACAGACAACCAGTTTATTTTTTTTTATTTAAACTTGTCAATTTAATCATAATAAATTTTAGAATAAAGTTTTCAAAATTGAGAAATAAAAAAAAGTCGGAAACGTTATTTAGTCATCTTAAAATTTCTTTATAAAAATATGTTTTAATTTCCCGTTCTGAGCCAAGTGTATTAAATCACTTTACAGCAACAGAAATTGAATAAACAATTGCTATATGTATGATAATTGCTAAATGCTCATTACTGAGTCTATATAATAAAAAACACAATTTTGATATAAAAACATTGGGCCCTATATTTAACTATATTATTTTGATTCTTACAACTTCACATTATGTAAATGAATTACATTAATTAAAAATGGATTTTTTTTTTAAATACATCTTAAGCATCAAATATTATAACTTAGAATGAAACTGATATATTAGAAAACAAAAATTTTAACATAGCAGGACTCAAATCCGCACTTCATGAACGCTGTTCCAGTGCTCTAGCCAATAAAGATATCTTAGAGGTATCGCAACTTGCCAATTTTTTAAATTTAAAAAAAAATTCTTGGTGAACACAAAAAATATTTAGAAACTGACATATATAATAATATTTCTGCTTAAATTAAAATTGGTTTAACAATAATCAAACAATTATCTCTCTTAATTATATTCAAAAGAGCAAAAGCCGTTTTAATACTAAACTAGCCATTCATTTAAAATCAAAACTAACTATTAGTGTAGATCCAGATCCATGTAAAGAATTGTAGTATATAAATGAAGCTTAGAATGTAAAAAAAATATGTTTATATCTAAAGTTTGACCTATTACACTATTAAGGACAATATGAATTGTATTAAACAAAACAATTTACTTACTAAACTAACTTTACTATCTTTGTTGACCGAGCTCTGATAGTGGTCTGAGCATAAAGGAACAATTGAAAGTTATATAAATAAATTCAAAATATATTAGTCGGTGCTAATTTCTTATAAGTATTATTTTTTACTGTATAATAAAAGTAAAGACAGTTGAGTTGTATTGGAATAAAGAAAAAGAAAATACTTTTTTATATTTTATTTTTATAAATAAAGTACAACCTCACTAATCTAGCATTTTGATAGATCAAAACGTTCAATAATCTGGCAACTTTTTTAATATAACTAAAGGACGTGTATGGCACTAAAAATACAAGTGTTGTACATATTGTCAAATTTATGGTAGAGTGTATAATGTTTTATTTAGTGATTTAATGTACTTTATAAGCATTATTATTAAAAATATTAGCGTTCTCCACTTCTCTCCTACATACAAACTATAATTGTGCCAAATTTCATAGTCCTCCGTCCGCACAATTTTCGTAAAAATGGGTCCAAAGTTTTTGCTTCACATATTATATATTCTTAGAAACGTTTGAGACAAGATTTTTATAAAAGCATTATTAATATTTTAAAATTATATAATTAATCAATAGAGTGAGATGTAAAACAATTATAAAATAAAAAGTGTAGATTATAAAAATATTTTATTTTTGGAAAGTGTAATGTTTAACTAATGTAGATTAGTGAAATTCTACTGTATTACATTTTAATTTCCCAAATGAATATCCATTAAAATGTTAAACTTCACTTATTCCTTTCTGTTTCTTACATAACAATCAAATGCTCCTTAATAAATAACATATTATCTTAATAATTAACCTATCTTAAGGTATAGGGTGCTGGTTGGGCGTGAGGCCGCCATGCTCTGGACTGTGTTTTTGTTTTTTCCTTTTTTTCTCTTTTTTCCGTTTCTTACGCTCTTTGTCATCATCATGCCTCTTTTGCTTTTTGTGTTTCTTCTCATATGTGTCTGGGTTTGATGAATCTGTAATAAATTAAGTATTAAAGATAGCAATTATAGTAAAGGATAGATTCAAAATGTACAGTATAAGAACTGTTTAAAGCTTTTATTAAGAAATAAATTAATAATATATCAATCAAAAACATGTGTCTACATTTTTAACAATTTTGAAGTGTTATTCCACACTTAAGACAGAAAAATACTTTTAAGAAATCATATAAAATTCAAATTTTTTATAAATTTTTTACATTTTTGAATGTAGCAGGAGTTGAAGCCGCGTAGTTTTATATGTTATATTGCTTATTTTTTTGTCAGCTTCAAGCTGTATCTCGCACATAGCATTGTAGGCGGTAGAGGGTACCTAGTGTTAAGACACTGCATTCCCCACTTTTTGCCGGATTCTGGAGGCATTCTGGAGGCATTGCCTCAACACCAGAGTGAAGAAATAAAAATATAAATTTAAGTAAATATTTCATCTCCTCGAGTGGAGATCAAACCCACAACCAGTCAGTTTTACAGTCACACTTTGTGCCCCTGCACCACGACTGGCCTCTCGATCCCTACTCGAGGTGATGAAATATTTATTTACATTTATATATGTTTTCTAAAAAATATTTTTCTTATTTAAGTGTGGTATAAACTTTAAATTTTAAATAATGTTTTAAATAGCATTTTCTCTTGCCAAATGAGTTAGTTCACTATCTTTGGGTAGTGGAAATTTGTAAAAATCTCCCACAGAAATAACAACATAAATAAGTTGCAACAAGCGTATAAGGATTTCGACATAGCTTGATAAGAATGTATGGCTTAACAGTCAGAGTACTTGGACGGTTTCCAAGAGGCGCGAGTTCTAATACTGCTATATTCAAATTTTTATGTTTTCTAAATAGTGTGTGTCTATGTTGTTTATACTAATTATATATATTTTACGTTCTTACTGAAACATATAAATATTAAGGTGGAAGTTACGAGCTCAATCTGGCGTCAGTTCAGTTTCACGGTCAGTCAGACTGACAATCAGTCCAACCAAAAACTTTAGCATGTTAACATGCATACATATGAATTTTAACAAGAAAATAAATTAGATAAAAGAATTAGAAGATTGTATGTATTTATCTTTGTGTACATTAATTTATGTATTTAGTATTGCTCACACCCTATCCATTATTTATTTTGCGATTTTCAACACCTTAAGGTCACCTCGAAGAAATCACTATTTCAGTGATAAAGTCACCTATTGTACATAATCTTTTATATATATTTTTGTATTTATTTTTTTCTTTATATACAATAAAGAGTTTATTGTTATTATTATTTGTATATGTATTATTTACTCAGTACGAAACTGGACACTATATCCAGTGTTAGCACACAGTTGTATTTATGGTATACATATAAGTCCTCTGTTGATTTATTTGTAAAAAAATTCTTACTATTCTACATCAGTTAAGTATAGCTGTTTGCTGTTTTGTTGTTATTATTATTAGATCTTAATTTTCTTTTTCACATGACAAAAATCTTTTGCAGCACTTTGTTTCTTTTCTTCATGTAATGGATTCAAATTATCCCACACAATAAGTAAAATTTCTGAAGAAAGGGGACGTTGGGGGTGGCGGAGGGTGGGGTTGGGGGTGGAGGTGGGCGCACATTGCGTGTGACTCCATCGCTGTCTAAACGGAGACTAATACCAGGCGTCATTCTGACCAGACTGACAAAAATATAAAAATAACCATCCTTCTGGATCATCAGTCCACCAATTTGCGCTTACACAGTCTATTTTTCATCATTCTGACATCAGTTATGGACTGAACTGACACCAGACTGACCGTGTAACCTCCGCCTAAGGGTATTTCATGAAAATATAATTTATCCACACTAAAGCTTTTTTTCAGCTTCATACAGTGTCTTGCATTTAACAAGGTAGGCAGAAATAGTGTTATGACACAGTTCTTCATACACTGACAAATTTTTAATTATTGCATGTTAAGTGGTTTGTTTTTTGCCAAAGTAAAGAAATGAAAGTAGTTCATATTTTTAACATTTTTAAAGTGTTATTCCAACTTAAGAAAGAAAATTACTTATTTAGAAAACATTTAAAAAATTTAATCTAGCAAGACTCGAACCCTGGAAACCGACCAGGGTGGGACCAGGAACTAGATTGATATTTTATTACTATTTTTTTTGCACACCTACACATTTTATTCTCCCACATGACTTAGGTTGGCTGGTAGAAAATGTTTTTAGCATTAAGCCTGCCTATTGTAAATTTATTTATGTATTAAATATTGTGTCAAAAAAACCTCTAACAATAAAGAATCTAAAAAATAAAAAAGAAATAATAATAGTTCATTCCCATTAAGTGGGATTGAACCCATAATTGTTGCATTCAGTTAGAAAGTATCAAAATTTAGAGTTAAAATAACTAACCTTGCAGAGGTGTGTCTTGTCCAGGCGGTGCACCATCTTTGTGTTTATGTTTCTTGTGTTTACTCTTGTGTCTCTTTGGCGGTGTCGCACTTACATAGCGATATTGTTCAGGTAAAGGTCCAGGATGCAACCGGAACCCAGCTAGTTGTGCACTAGTCAAAGGAAGCAGTTCTTTACCACCGATAGGTCTTTTAGCTATGACTGAACCTAAGGTACTGTTGTCTTCCTGTCCAGGTCCATCAAGTATACCAGGGAGATTTGGAAGGAAAGATGAGAGTGATTCTTTTAACTTTTTACCATTAAATTTACTATATGAGTGTTCTAGTCCATAATACGCCATTAAATTTGTGGCTCCTGTGAGATCACATTCTCCTGAAAAATATATATTAGAATATTTAAAACAGCCCAAGAATTTTTTTATAATGTAAAGGATTTTGTTTTGTACCTGGAGGTTCTTTCATCAAATAGAAAGGCCCACTATGCACAATTGAGGGGTTCTTGCCAAGTGATATGGTGGTCTTGAGGGTGCCAGAAGAATCTTGACGAGATACTACTGGTGACCTCGCTCCTCGGGGCGAGGACTTCGGTGAATAGGGCTCTACCTTTCTAAACTGATCAGACATCATCTTGCATCTGCATTGTCTATAAAAAGAAATATAAAAAAGAAATTTTCCTAAACAAAACGATAAAAACTAAAACGACGACTATCTTCCCTTCCCTTTCGAAATCTTTTGATCATACAGATAAAATTTGATAACTAATGTTTTTATTGTGACATAGGATATAAATCAATAAAATTATACAAAAATTACCATATTTTACAGACTCTATCAAAAAATATGCCAATTTTAACTAATATTATTTAGATAATTCACTTTTCGAGAAAATATGTTAATATTAAATAATTATTATACTTATAAAATACCGGTTTATCTATGGTAAGAACCACGTGTTTACAACGCAAGCCTAAAAGTGACATCACTTAAATTAAAAAGTACAAAGAAGAAAAAAACTTGTCTATGGTTCATGAATTAGCTTCTCGTAACGCGCTACGATTTTCG
>JAATLQ010030474.1:19823-50875 GCA_013421005.1 Heliconius erato x Heliconius himera | reverse complement strand
CGAGGTTAAGCGCGGCGTTGAGTTCTGCCACTCAACACGCAATGCCTCCAGAATTCGGCAGAAAGTGGGGAACGGAGTGTCTTAACACTAGGTTCCCTCTGCCTACCCTGCTGTGTGCGGGATACAGCGTGAAGCTGATTTATTTATTTATTTTATTTTATTATAGTTGTCAATCAATTCTGCTTAAATCAATAATCATGTATTTAAGCGGGCGAAGCCGTGGGCGGGCCGCTAGTATAGAATAAATAATACTTCTCTTGCAACGTTTTGGGACTTACAGTATGATAAACATTTATGAAAGTATGTAATAAATTGAAAGAAATAAAATTAATATAGATACTTTCCGTCTTTAAGATGGTATATGTATATATTCCTTGTTATACGCATAACTTCTTACAGAAAATCTTAAGTAAATAATGGAGAATAATGTAACTTTACAACTAGTTGATACTTTTTATCTCTGCTGTTAAAGCGAGATTAAAAATAAGCCCCTTTGGGGCGAAATAATTGTCATAATAAATACACGTCGTGGCGTAGAGGTGCAGTCGAGCGACTGTACACGTGACGGTTGTGAGTTCGATTGGAATAAAATATTTAATATTTTTTCCGCTCTGATGAAGAGGCAAAGTGAGGCGTTGAGTTCCACCGCCCAATACGTAATGGCTTGTGAATTCAGTGGTAAGTGGAGAATGGAGTGTCTTATCACTAGATTTCAGGTCACCTTTGCCTACCCTGCTACGTGCGGAATATACGGTAGGCATAAAGCTAAAAAAAACATTATTATAAGAAAATTATTTATTACACTGATAACTGTGTTTTCATATCGATAATGATATGTAAATAATCTATTTCAGGAAATGTATGATTATACGGAGGTTACTCATATTATTTGTTATCTTTCCTTATAATACTGTAAAAACGCTTCTCTTATCTATGAAAACTTCACGTTTTTGTATCTGTTTATTAAAATACATATTTTGTGCACTAAAACCAACATTAATCTAGTAGTATTATAGTAAATTTCTTTTATTTCGTGATTTTTCGTAGTTATATATGAGTATTATATTTTTTAAAAAACCGACGTTTCCATTTCCATTAATTTAACTTTGGAAACAGTGTTTAGTATAGCCACTCAATACGCAACATCTCGAAAGTGGAGACCGGAGTATCAAAAATTTTTAACTCTAGGTTCCCTCTGCCTACCCGCAACAAGATAATTACAGTGTGAAGCTAAAAAAAAAATTACTTTAGTATATATTATTACAATTACTATGCCCGTCGCGTTGCTCTGCCCTAACGGTTAGTGCTCTCGGCACGTGGACCGCATTCCTCTCGTGTCTAACTGTACGGGATAGAGTTCCTTAGAAAAAGCTCCTCTTATGTGAGAGTTGTAGCTAATTGGAAACACTTTGAGCTAATCATCTTTCCTATTATGTAGAAACATTACGTTGTATATGTAAAATATTTGTTTTAAATACTTCATTATATTCTTTAGTTTTGTAAAATTATTCAGAAATTTATAATAGGTGAAAATAATATAATAGAAATCACTCTATTCTCTCGTTCCTCGAATATTGAAATATGAACAGAGATTCGGGACTATATGGGAGTCTTATTTATTATTGGTCATAGTTTATTATTGCTTATTTATTATTTATTATATATAAAAGTATCCGAAATATTTCTCCTCTTATATCTTCTTATTTTTATTATGTTAGCTGTATCAACATTTATATAAAGTTTGTAAATGATAAACGTTATACACTTCATTCGTCGAACGCATTACCGCAATCGTTTCCCAGATGCATTAATCTACCTGTCAAAACGATATCATACTTAAAATTTTTTTCGTTCTAAGCCTTTTAACTTGACAGCTCTTAATATTAATATTCTACAATGTTTACGATTATGTTTTATGTAAAAAAAATAAAAAGGCTCTAGAGATGTTGTAAATTATAGAGATTAGATATTGTTTTCTCTTATTTTCACTTATTTCTATGTATTGATTTTTATTAATTAAAACTTTAGCGGCACTTTTTGTCTTATACAACTGAGGCAACTAACATCTATTGCATATTATAAATTACTGTATGGGACGGTTATCGAACCTAATTACATCTACATATTTTACCTTTTAAACTTTTCCTTTTATTTTATTAATATAATTATTCTATATCGCCATGTCACGTCCATTAAACAGCCACTAATTTATTTTTATCTTTTCAGGTAATTTACGGTCGAAATATGCAAGAACACGCTTTAAGCTGCACGTAGGTAATACTAAGAGCCGGAACCCTGTTCAAATTAGTATGTAGATGCTGAGAAAATATTTATATCTATGTTTTTTACTATTTAAAATGTTATTCCACACTTACGAAAGAAAAATACTTTTAAGAAAATGTTAAAAGTTGAAAGTAGCGGGATTGGAACCCGCACCTCTTGGAAACTGTCCTAGCGCTCTGACCAACTAAGCCATACGTTCTCATCGGGTTTTCTTTACTATGGAACACAAAAACATCTTTTTGTGGGAATCGAATAGAATCGAATTTACAACAGTAGCGTTAGGGTCGCAAGCTGTGCCACTAAGCCACGACGGCCTCTTACATAATAAAATACAACGTAATTCATTTAATTCGTGTAAAGTCTTTAAGGTATAAGTGAATAATTAAGTAATGTACTTCCATTACATACCGTTTAAGTTAAACAATTTATAACAAGAAAGTAACGAAAGCTTCTACAAAAAACGAGACTGTCTTCAATGTAATTGATATGGTTTCTTGGAACATTTTGTTCATACTGTCTATATAATTCGGTATTCTTTACAATACGTCGGCACTGTATAGAATACCTAAAACGTGTAGGTAATGTATGAAATATTGTTTATTATAAACTTTAAGCGAAGCGGGTAACTTATGTGTAAGACGAGAGCAAGAAAGAGGGGATCGTGCGATAGAATATTCGAATATAGACCAAGAAGATATTCATTTTACACATTGCCGGTGGAACAGGTAAAGTACCTACATAATTATGTAATAAACAATTATAATCATAATATTTCATATTTTTTTATTTTATACGTTACCTGGACGCCCCAGGTATTCTATAGACGGTAACATATATATAAGTTAATGAGCTCGATAATCGCTAGCGAAAGTGTAATATTATTTAAAAGTTTTATACAAAGTCCCTAATAGAAATAGTCATAGAAATATTTCATAATTTCATCTTTTCTTACCTTTAAGACAAAACTATTCATTTCTTATATAGTATTTGACATGTGTGGAAAAAAAATACTAGTACTAACTAGTATTTTTTCTAAAATAATATTTTTTTCAATTCAAACCAGTAATTGCTGAAGTTAACGAGTTTAACTGATGAAACTCTTCAGATTTGTAATATATTATTACAATACTAATATAGATAAATTTACCTGTAGATATCTATTTCTATTATAAAAATCTATATATCTCTTTATAAAGTATCTCTTTATAAAAAATATTAGAGGCCGGTCGTGGCGCAGAGGCACAAAGTGTGACTGGTTGTGGGTTCGATCCCCACTCGAAAAAAATAAATAGTCATTCAAATTTATATTTCCATTTCTTCGCTCTGGTGTCGAGTGAAAGCGCGTCGTTGTGTTCCGCCACTCAGCACGCAATGCCTCCAGATTTTGTCGGAAAGTGGGGAACCCTGCTGTGTTCGGGATACAGCGTGAAGCTGAAAAAAAAGAAACGATTACACGATTATATTCTCTACTTCGGAACTATTACAAAAAAGAAATTGCTTCTTTCTTTTTACGGAGCAATGTTGATTGTTATTACGAAATATGAGTTAAGTATCGAATTGCTTTACGCGATAAAAACTTAAATTGTCCCATGACATACCCATGGAGTACACCGACGCTGTAATTATACAGGGATATAACAAACAAGATTATGGTTGTAATTTTCACACTATTTCCCTCGATGGCTGGGTAGGCAGAGGGAACCTCGGAACCTAATGTAAAACACTTCCATTTTACACTTTCCGTTCACTGAATTCTGGGGACAATGCGTGTTAAGTGGCGGAGCTCAACGCGTCTTATCTCGATTCCTAATTTGAAACAAAATGTAATACTTTTATGTTTGTAAATGTATTTTTTTTATTATTATTTATCATATCAATAAACTGATCTTCGAATACAACTCATAAAAAATATCGATACGTCATAAAATCGATCAATGCACGAATCGATACAATTACTTTAATAGTCACTCGAGTGGTGCAGCCGTTATCGGTCATTTGCTTGTAGGTGCTTGTTATTTATACACGTGTCCATTATGACACGTTAATGCAAATATTGAATGTTTTTTATGAAAGTGCATAGTAGGTATATTTAAATATTTTAGATGAGTTAAGTATTATGTAGTAGTATTTACATTTTTTTTTCAAATAATTGTATCTTAAAATTGAATTGATAATTAGGTTAGATTATTCAAACAAACATGTTTTTAAAGTTTTAATCACTTTATTTCCGTTCATCCATGTATAACTTGTATGTAGTTACATCAACATGTCTAGCTGTATCCAAAAATCTATTCTTATAAACCAATTTTATAAGCTTGGATGAAATGTTTTCCCGACTACAACATATTTTTTTAAAATTTAATTTACAATAAGCGGAAAACACAGAAATGTATTTCTATTCTATTTTCTATAGTCGTTGCTGCGACTTTATTGGATGGGGACTTTAAGTTCCCGTTGGAATTTCGAGAAATTTACTGTTAGTCTCTCTGCCCTAATCTACCTTTATGAAAATTTAGACTTTCTAAGTTTAGTCTGTTCATTTTCTGTCGGTCATATACATATATAGATTTAGTCTTGCAAATATTCTATTTTTTTTTCTGTCATATATTATCTTTACGCTAAAATCTAGTTAATTCAAAAATAAATCGATATCAATTGTTATCAATGCGAATGGCTTAGTTGAATGAAAACAAAAAGTTATGTCGTCTACATACGCCAGAGTCATTGACCTAGCTAGCCCAATATAACGAGTATAACAGATGCGACATTTTGTGTTCAATATTTTATGTTTTTACAATATTAAAAATGTTTTATTTATTTTATCCGGGGAAATGTAAAATGAGGGGTTAATAAATGTCTTGTTTCCCCAAACTTCTACATTTTTACAGCAAAAATAGATTATTATCAAAATAGAGTAATACTTGTGCTCAAAAAGAACATAAAAACTTTATTCATCAAATAAAAGTTTCTCTTAAACCGTTACATCATAATTAAACTTTCTATACACTTTTAAACTAATTTACTTAAAGATAGCTCAATTTTCAGCTTAGACGGCGATTGACTGGCGACTCTATGTATGTAGGTACACTGTAACAGACATCTTATACATAGTGGCAGGTAAAATTTATAGTTAGAAAGCAATCAATGTTTTATTACAAAGTTAACAAGATTATTTTACATCAATTTTACGTCAAAACAACCATCGTATGCTTTTATTATCCTTCATCTTATTTTATATCGAGTTATTTTTAGTGCAAACTGTTGAAATTTATGTAAAACAATTTATATACTTTTCATACCATTTCACTATAAAAATTATGATTAATAAAGTAAAGATATTTAAAGATTTTACTTACTTTTTTTATTTTTGTGTTATTACATATTTATATTTATAAGTATTTGTTTTTTTTTATGAAATTGCAATAAATATAATTTTTTGTATCTTTGTTTCGTTTGAAACGAAAATTGAAAAGATATGTTAAATATTAATAGTTAAAGCTAAAATAGTCACGTCTCTTAAAGAAATACTCTTTGCCTCCATGGTTGTCGTAGGTCGGAACTAAATATATCGTAACGTTCGAATACATCACTACCTGTCACTGCTCGCTTTAACAGATTATACCACATTTAATTACTATAATTGACAGCTATGTTTTTTATACAACTATATTACCAATCTATGTTTTGTAAGTTTTATTTCTGTTTAGCTTGAAACTTATCTTTTGCGTCATTTCTAACTTCCTGTCTTGTGAAAACAAGAAAAAAACGAGTGTTAACTACTGTAGCACATTTGGTAAATGTGTGACTGACTGTACATGTGATAATTGTGGATTTGATTTTCGTGCGTGAGAATGTTTGTATTAAAAATATTATGATTTCCTCATTCTGATTGAAGAAAGTTCGGTAAATGATCACTTAGTTTAGCAGAGTAAATTAGATATTATTTAATCAGAAATGATAATCTCGATATGGCTTTTAGTTTTGGAGATATTGATCAAACATACATATACACTTTTGAAAGTTAGTACACGTCATTATAGTCAAAAAATATTAAATTTCAACAATATACTTGCATATTAAAACTGTCAACCGTCTTTTTTAGAAGCCTTTGATTTTCACAATGCGGGATTTATTTAGAAGAATTAGAGTTTGATTTAGCTGATTATCATTTGTTAGCTAACTTATGTATCATAGAATAATAAAAGCTGTCGTAGACAAAAACTATATAGACTGTTTTGTGAAAACGATTTGAATCTTCTCCATTACAGGTTAAAATATTATTTTACTAAATATTTCTTAGTTAACAAAATAATGAACTTGTCAAATTAAGATAATCAACCACATTTGCAAGTCACGAGCGAGTGACTCCAAGAAAGTGCCCGTCACGGTGTGTGGTTCGACTTTATGCAATAGATTGTTCAGTCTAAGGCATAAGAGAAAGCGGGAAATATTAGTTATTCATGTAAAGATATAATTTCTGAAATCTGACATTAATTACAACAGCTATGTCAGCCTGCTTTATCTAATTCTTTCAAAGTTTCTAAATTTTATCAATATTGTGAGAACTTTGAAAATTATTGAGTTTTACGTGGTTCGTAATTATGGATTAAAAATTATGATTATATAATATAACATGAAAAAGTTACAAATTCAAATTCTTTTTCATATTTCTCACTATTTTAAAATTTGTCATTGTACATTTTTAATAATTGTAGTAAATATCAACTATAATATGTTGAGGCCACCGTGCCGCAGCGGCACAACGGTTAATGGTAATTGACTGATAACACAACGGTTGTGGGACTGATTCCGGCACGCGGGGTTAGGTTATTTTCATGTTCACTCTCTGGTGACAAGACAAAGCGCAACATAGAGATCCCCTATTCAACAAACAATATTTACGGAGTGTCTTACTAGTTTCCCTCCGTATACCTTGCTATATGCGGGATACACTGTGAAACTATAAAAAATAAAACAATAGTAAATAAAAGTTTTTAAAACACTATCGTCTTTAACTTGATCCATTCTTTTATATCAGATGTTCTTATGAATAATAATTCCTTATTTAGTGCACGTATTGTTTTCATTTCGTTGAATGTTTTATATTGTGTAACGTTACATGTATTGAAGGATGCTGAATGCAACACTATTTACAAATTGTAATTAGCTTACTAAGTATAATTTAATTAAAAAAAAGGCCTAGAATATTCCTGAATTCTGAGATCTAATATAATTTATATATATTTTACGAATATATACAATTTATGAATGAAAACGGCATCTCGAGATCGATCTCAGAATTAAGAGCAGCTTACGAACACGGGCCTTATACTCTAATCTAAGTAAGAATTAACTTTAACATTATACCTAACAATGGCCTATTTCGAAATGTTATGAACTCCTCAATAAATGAACACAAAAATATTTGTTCAATTCAAATCAGTTCTTCTGAAAATTGGGATGTTCTTCCAAACAAAATCTTCGGCATTATATTATAAAGTATAGATAAGTAAGGTTGTCATAACATTAAATACATAACATGTACAATGTGAACAATATAACATAGCAATAAACATAAAAAAATAATTTAAAAAAAGGTACAATAAATACCTTGAGTAATTTAAAACTGCAAATTTCAATCGAGTAAAAATTGGTGGTTTTATGGTTTATATTTTAAATTACTTATGTATGTTCTTGTATGTTATATCGTTTTTTTATTGTAACGGCACCCAAGTAATATATATAAATGCCTCTTGAAAAAGATAAAATAAGTATAACGCAAGTTCTTTATATATTCCTATTAAACTTTAGCTTTAAAAAAGTTTTACCTTCACGCTGTATCCCGCATGAAGCAGGATAGTCAGAGGGAACCTTATGTTAAGACACTCGGTTCCCTACAAACGACTACTACTCAAAAGATATTCGTGTTGAATTCTGGTGTACCCACCAGAGCGAGGAAAAGTAAATATTTTATTCCCTTGGATCGAACCCACAATCTTCGAGTTTGAATCATGTCTTATGCTTGTGCCACTGCGACTGATCTATATATCTGACAAATATTTACTCAACGCTATTTAAAGGGCGAAGATGATTATATAAATATTTTAATATTGTCTCTAGGCATGTACCGTAAGAAAATCTTACTTTCTTCATACTTTACTCCCATCACAGATAGAAGAAATTTACTGTTAAGAAACCCCGTTCTCCATTTTCTGACGAATTTTATTAATCAGACCTCTGATCATCAGATAATGTATCTGGACAGTTAACGCCGTGGTCGTGGGCTACTGCGCTACGACGGCCAACGACAAGTTAGTAAAATTCTACTTGAAAAATATTTGAAATATATACTTAACTCTAACTTTACTTAGTTTCACGCTTTATCCCTAGCGAGGTAGTCAGAGAGAACGGAGCGCCAAACGCTACGATCTCTCTGCCGCATACGCCGCTAACAAGAATACTCTTGCTATCCCCAGCTCGAAACGAAAATTTGAAATAAATAAATGAAATAAATAAAGGCGAGGTTAATGCAAATTCAAATACATTTCCTTTTCCCCAGTTGCAGTGCAGTTACAGAAAATACGTAAAACACATAAAAACATTTTAAAGCGCATTTATAGCCCTTATTCCGCTATATCGGTCAGGTTAACAACCTAATAGGATTAGTCTGACCTTTACTGATACTTGATCTTTGCTTTTCGATCTATTACGCTACACCGTACTGTTTTAATCAATAACGGTAGTGAAGACTTAAGATAACTATCTGTTTTGGTTATCTGACCACAGCTTTTAATGTAATTTGACAATTTTATGCGCAATTTCAAGTAAATTTGATTAGAAGTATTATGAAGAATAAACAATTACTAAAATTGAACAATATGCTATAATATATGTATGTACATATTTCACTTTTTAAGGAAATTAATATAAAAGTTACTTTGTACATAAATTCCTTTAAGATTTAAACGATCTTTGGAACTGTGGCTTCCAAATATATAAAAAAAATGTCGTTTATCCCATACCAAGGTGATCTAGTAATAATGTCATCTGATGAGCCTTGGAGATAACGAGATTAAAGGGCACTCACGCAAACATATTTTGTTTATACATAATCTGTTTATAACCGCCACACGCATTCTGATAGGACAGCTTATAAGATAGTATTGTTTAAGGAATATGTACCAGACGCAGATAAAATAATGAAAAATAAACAGCTTTATATTTTTAATAAGAATAAAAAAAGTTTTTCTCTTTAAATTTTAGTCAGTTACATATACTGTACTTAGCTTCACGCTGTATCTTTAGCGGGATAGTCAGGGAGAACGGAGCGCCAAACGCTACGGTATCTGCACACTTCTTTCGCTGTCGTCATCTTCTTCATACGAGTACATGCCCTCCGGGGGGTGGGTCCTCATGGTTTTTACGTGACCTTCCTCCAGTATCTTTGATACTGTGTTTTCCAAGGTCAACCTCTCTTGTCGCTCACTTATCGATGATAAAACTTTTTTGTCATTCTTGCTTTTGAGTGGTAACACTCATTCGTTCGGCATGCCCAAACCAGGTGAGCACATTCTTCTTCATTCTCATCGTGACATCCTCGCTAGCACCTGCCATTTTGTGTATCTCTTCACTGCAGTTTCTATCAGCTAAGCTGACTCCGGATATCCTACGAAGACATCGCATATTCACGACATTCATATTTCTCTCCTTCTGTAATAACCACGTTTGGCCGTTGTATAACAACGTCGGTACCAATACTGCTTTGTGTATGGCCAAACGCGCAGCTGTGCTGAAGTTTCACCGTCTCAACAATGTAGCTAAGGCTTCGTTAACTCTGTTACCGGTAGCAATACTCCTTTCCACATCCATCTGGAATCTTCCATCTCTAATGAACGTACTTACCAAATATGCCACTTCATTCACTTGTTCTGATATCTTACCATTTACACTGATCTTCATTAATGTTAACTACTAGAATGTAATAAGAATCAGTTTCATATAAATAAAGTAAAATTAAATGACGCTATTGTAAAGCCTTTATCATGTTTTTATTAAGTTAATCTTTCTGTGATAGACAAGATTATTAGATTCAATGGATTCATCTCGTGACACCAGTACCTAGAACTTGCGATCCGAATACAGGCTTAGGGAGCCCCTTTAAATGAGCATTAACATAGTGTAGTAGAAATTGCAAGTAGACAGTGGAAGTGAGTGGAAGTGAGCCACTGTCCCAGCTCCACTTTCTGATTTCAAATGATTCTAGTAGTATCGCCTTTAAAGTACTTTCTAGAATTGAATTGATAGTACAGAGCATATATAGAGTCGACGAACAAAGTGTCTTTGTTAGTCATTTTTTCCGAGTACGTGTATCTTGTATTTGTCTTGACGAAAATTCGACATTTTGCTGTAATTGGAATGTTAATGCAATAAAATATGTTTTATAAATATTTTTATTGGATATATATAGTTAATGTAAAACATATCATAAAAAGCTTGCTGCCGCTTGCACCACGTAACTTGAAAACGGAGTGGCTGACCTGATGAGAGGCTTTCTGAATGCATAATCCTTGCCGTAATTTTCTATACTTCTTAATTTAAGTAATATTTTTTTATAATTTAGGACCAAAAGTATTTTATCAGTTATGTCATTACATTATAAATACTTTATTCTTTCCGCCCAATTTCCGAGTATTGCCAATTGAGTGGTCGAATTTATCGGCGATCTTTGTCTTCTTACTATAATTCCCCCAATCGAACCCACGATCATCCGAATGGACTGTAAACGTCACCCAGGACAACTTTTTCACGCATCTTTTTCTATATCAGTTTATCTCATTCAATCAGGATTTTCATAGAATAAATTCAAAGTTAAAAAAGCCAAAAGCCAAAAAAGTACACGAGCAACTACTTAACTATTTTTATTTCTGACTACTCTTGTCACGGCCAATATCAATTTTAATCTTAATAGTGGTTTACAGTACAATGGAATTAATCTTAATTAAATTAGCCCGCGATAACATCTCAATATTCAAC
The DNA here is from genome assembly GCA_013421005.1 of Heliconius erato x Heliconius himera. NCBI lineage: Eukaryota > Metazoa > Arthropoda > Insecta > Lepidoptera > Nymphalidae > Heliconius > Heliconius erato x Heliconius himera. The sequence continues at coordinate 39,559 of JAATLQ010030474.1, read as the reverse complement.
AATGGTATCATACATATATAATCGAAGCTAGTATAAGAAAGGATGCAATACTGAAATCAGGTATTGTTGAATGACCACCCACTCGGTTATTATCTGTGTACCGTTGTGTGGTACAAGTGGAAAGCGATTTTTTATTATATTTTTTTCGGACGGTTTTTTATTATTTTACAAATATTAAAAGAAGTACTTCTGTATGTCACATATAGCAGAGTAGGCAGAAGGAAAGGAAATTAATGTTAAGGTACTCTCCAGTTCCCATTCAGATACATCCGTTCCGCACTTTGAACCAAATTCAGGAGGCATTGCTTGTTGAGTATCAGAAATCAACGACGCACTTTGCCTTGTTACAAGAGGTAGATAATTAAAATGTTAAATATATCATTTCTTCGAGTGGGAAACGAACCCACAGCCTGTCGCGTTTACCACCACCACGATTAGCCCCCCATTTATATTTTAATTTGCAACTATTAAAAACAAGTGCTTATGTTTTTATATTTAATAGATATTAAAAATCTCATTGCTTATCCGCTGGTTATGTCTTAATCGAATCAGCTCGAGGTCAATTGGTTCTTTGATTTGCATTTTGCTCGGAAGCGAGGTTCATTGTACATTGTGTGCATTTTTATTCAACGTTGATTTAATTTTGTTGTATCCTAAGTACTTTATATATACAGGGCAATTGAAATTAAGTATATTTTTCATTAGCATTTTTGATGATTTATTTATTTATTTTATTTAAAATTAAATATAAACTAGACTCTCGTCTATCGTCAGCATAGCGTCTGACTGTAAACGCGACTTTTGTGAATTCGATTCCCATTCAGTGGAATTATTTGTTTTTTTTTCTTCGCTCTGGTACCACGACAAAGCGCGGCCTTGAGTTTTTATGTTTAAGTTTTACAATTTCGTTCTGAAAGTAATAATTAAGCAATTCATTAAATTATCAAATCAAAACAAATCAGCTTTACGCTATATCCCGCACACAGCAGAGTAGGCAGAGGGAACCTAGTGCTAAGACGCACCGTTCCCCACTTTCCGCAGAGTTCTGGAAGCATTGCGTGTTGAGTGGCTGAACTGAACGCCGCGCTTTGCCTCGACACCAGAGCGAAAAAATGAAAATAAATAAATGCAAGTAAATATTTTATCTCCTCAGTATCAGTGGGGATCGAACCCACAACCATTTGATTTTACAGTTACACTCTGTGCCTCTGCGCGACTACAGGCCGCATAATTAAATTATTATTTTAAATAAACAATTAAGTGGATAGTAGAGAAAGGAGTGTCTCAACACTAGGTTCTATTGTCTACCCTAATGCATGCGAAATACAGCGTGAAGCTAAAAAAAATGAAAAGAAACTATTACGTCACGTTCTTCTCTACAATTAAGAGATAATGGGAATATATGATCTGCTCTCTGCTCTGTTGCGCATTGACTAAAAATATTTTATTTATCTTCACATATACCTATTTGCAAGCAGAAAAACCTAGTGTCATAACACTCCTTTTTTCATTATATACAGATATTTATATTGTCAATAATAATTTTTCAACATAAATTCCCGAAGGAAGGCAGACCATGTTGCTAATTTGAACATGTAGTGTATAAAATATAACATGCAGCAAGTAGCAACAGTATACAGGCTGTTATATATTTTAAAGAGCTTGTTAACTTAATTAGTTCAGCTTTAGTACTAACTTGGAACATCGTTAACAGTTTTATTTACCTGGCGTAAAATATTGATATATTTTTTTATAACAAATACAAAGTTAAGAGTTATTTTTATTTTGTTTAATTTTAAATATCAGTTGTTTTGACTGATAGACAATGCATAGACGAAACTGAATATAGAAAGTTCAAATGGTATGTAGGAGTGTTAGTTAGTGTAGAGTGTATTTTTAAAAAATTGTAATGGAACAAAAAATAGAGAATACCCAAAAAAAGTTGCAGGCGACAACTAGTCTATTATAAAAACACCGTTTTTTTAGACCTCACTCGAAAATTAAATATCTACTTAATATATTAATTTAGTTCTGATAACGACGTAAAAGCATAGCGTTAAGTCATTCAACACGTAATGCTTTCTGAATTCGACGGAAAGTGGGGAACGGAAGTGTCTTAACACTAAGTTTCCAGGTTCCTTGTCCCTACCCTGCTATGTGTGATGATACACAACGTGAAGCTACAATCGTAAAACTATTTTATTTAAAAAAATTATACTGTATGAAAATATAACACTATAAAATATATTGCTACTTAGTAATTACTATGCATATTACGTAATAATTCATATAACGTGCAATGTCGGTCTGTTACAACAAAGAAGGACGTTTTTGTTTCTCATACATTATTAATAAATGATTTTCTGCTTATTACTTCCCATAATTTATTTTTACTTTCGCGATAATAATTATGAATGCAAAAGTTATGTTATCACGCAAGGAATATGAACAGAGTGGATGAGTTTGTATGGATAGCTTACGGTTGGTTGTTAAAAATGATTATTATATACATTTATAATACGTAGTATACTTCTAGGTTGTGGGTTTAATTACCACTTGGAGAATGAATTAGTTTTATTTTCTTGCTCTGTTAACAAGACAAAGGCGCTACGTTGAACTCCGCCCCTCAATGCTGTTTTAAAAAATGTTAAGTCGTGTATGGGGAACGGAGTGTCATAGTACTAGGTTCCCTCTGGCTACCCCGTTATATGTGGAATTCAGTGTAAAGCTGTAAAAATATTTAAAAAACCATAAAAACAGATAGTACAGCTTAGAATGAAAATAAACACGACTGTACAAATATACCTACAATTTTTTACGAATATCAAATAGGCTCAACATCCTAGCATAATCTAATCTCTATTTTTTTTATATATTTATAAATGCATATATTTAAAAAAATATACTTCAAAGTAACAATTCCGAAAGAACATGTTCTTGTAAAGCAAACGTGGGTACGATAAGATTTCTATGTCAAATAAAAAAACAAGGTTGAATTAAATAATATTATCTGATAAAAAATAACGTTTTATGATTTTTAATGTTTATATAATTTTTTTTGACACTGCTTTGTAGGTTTATATTATTTACTATGGAAATAGGCCTTTTTATTACCATTTTTTAGGAATATTAACAAATATTTTATGAAAAGCGGATCTTCGTAAATATGTTAAGATAAATGATTTTATTTTTTTAGCTGCCGACATTATTTCTAGGCAGACAGAATGGAACGCCAAATACTGTTTTTTTTTCTTTTTACAAATTCTTTTTATATTTTTCTTCATTATTTTTATATTGTTTTTTCATTTAATTATTTAAACCGATTTTAATACAATGTTTATATTTAAATATTTTAACCATTTCATGTTAGACTGACTGTATGTGTTCGCCCCACAACATGGTTTATTTTCATTTCCCCAATTTTCAAGTTACAAGACTTAGCGGGATTTCCGCCAGCTCACAAACAATTTCTAAAGAATTGGTCATGGGCCTGGTGGAAGATGTATCTTACACTAGATTCTCCCTGTCTACCCTGCTATGTGCGGAATACAACGTGAAGCTGATTTTAAATAATAATAATATTTTATCGTCTTTGATTCTTTTAGAAAATCTTTCATAGTTTGAAATGGAAAAACAAAACTTCAAAGCTTAAGTGTAGAAACAATATTTTCATAAGAAATCCATTACTAATACACATCAAATAATAGCTGCAAAGAAACTGATATAACTTCCTTTCAAATTCATCAAGAAAGCTACTTAAAAGTTTATTTACGACTTGTGATTGAATGGATACCCATTCATTTGAGCGCCGATAACGAATGTCTTTACAAGAGACTATTCTGGTTCGATTTCCACTCGAGAAAATGATATATTTACATTTCCTCTTTCTGGTAAAGGGGCAAAGCGAAAATTAAGCGGTGCGTGAGAAAACGATGTAGCTTCCTTTCAAATCCACTATAAACAATGCTACTTCAAAATTTATTTACGACGTGTTATTGTATATTGTATTTATTTGAGCACCGATAGAGAATCTCTTTACAAGAGGATATCCTGGTGCAGTGGTATAGTATCTGGCTGTAAACGTGATAGTTGTGGGTTGGAGTTCCACTTGGGGGAATGAATTATTTTCACTTCCTCGCTTTGTTAACAAGGCAAAAGCACGGCGTTCAGTTTCGCCACTGAACACACAGTGTCTGGAAAATTGAACAGTGCGCGAGGATAGCGTTTTAACGCTACATGACAGCGTCATTATTTGTCTTTCCATCTTTTAAAATCTTTACATAGTTTTTAAAATAGGATAATAAAATATTGTGGAAATAATATTTTAATTAGAAATCTATTATTTAAAACATATCCAAAACTAATTCCAAAAAAAATAAATATAGCTTCCTCTCGAATTCATCATACTAAAAACCCACTTAAAAATTTATTTATGACGTGTTGTATTCACCCATTTGAGCGACCATAACGAATCTCTTTATCTCAACTCTTAGTGAAAGAACACAACACTCAAAACACCGCCTAGTGAAGTGTTTAGACACTTGAGCCTCCTTATCTGAAGCTTCTAACAGGCTATTATCACTGTGCTTTATCTTCCTTGATCCTACCCTTAAATAATTGTTTTGCTGAGTTTTAAAATAGATTAGAAATTTAAATTTGTTTAAAGATATTAGAAGATTGTGGCCAGTCGTGGCGCAGGGGCACAAAGTGAGACTGTAAAACCGACTGGTTGTGGGTTCGATCCCCACTCGAAGAAATGAAATATATACTTAAATTTATATTTCCATTTCTTCGCTCTGGTGTCGAGGCAAGGCGCAGCGTTGAATTCTGCCACTCAACACGCAATGCCTCCTGAATTCGGCAGAAAGTGGGGAACGTCTTATCACTAGGTCCCCTTTTTCTACCCTGCTGTGTGCGAGATATAGCGTGAAGCTGATTTGATTTGATTAGATTTTTTGATATTAAAAAAGCTCGTTCCAGCCATCTAAATTTTTGGCACAGTATTTTTTTTTTGGTTTTTGGTGTACAATTAAATTTAGTTTAAAATTAACAGGGAATTAATTTAACTTTAATATTTTAAGGTCAACCTCATTTGGTACATCATAAGCAATACAAATATCGTTTTTACATCGTTTCGGTGACCTTCTACAATCTTCTAAGTCGCAGCGTCTAAGTGACCATAAATAACCTCATTAGTGACCAAAATGTCAAGTGCTTATTAAATATATATTTATTCAAATTCAAATTTTATAATAAATTTTGGTGGTTTAATTAAAATTTTATAGCTGTAGCTTGGCTTGAAGATCAAAGGAATTGATGACGAAATGAAGATTCAAGTGACATTACTACTTTTTTAATAAATAGTTTAGCCTTTCACTTTTAGCCTGTTTGTAAAGTTGTGCATTAAAAATAGCTTGTTTCAAACATAATATTTGCACTGATTTTTTGTTTTCGATACGAAATCCAAAATAAAGATTTTTTAAGATAATCATTAAGCCTGCACAGTTGAAGCTTTTTTTTCAACAATTGAATGTTGTTACATGAATTTTACTCCATAGGAAAAAAAAGAGAATAATATTACTTAAAATATAACTTTTTAATAAAAAATCAAATGGAACTACGTAAACCTTGTGCAATTGCATTTTAGCCCAATCTAAGAATTACAACCATTTAAGAATTATTAACTAAAGTGTAATAAAATGATAATAATAATTTGTAATCATTTGATGACATCAGATTTCTATGGAAATTAATAATGACTGAGTGATCTTCAACACCTTTTGAAATTTGAGCACTAGTTTTTTCCTTTTGGCTTGCTTAACTTTGATAAAAAAAACTGACAACATTTTTATTTATTTTGGGTTTGTACTAATTTCAATTATTTTTTTATTAAATCGCAAAAAGTTACGATTGTGTATATTTTTATGTGTGATAGGTAATAATATCCCTGAACTAAAATATTATGTTCAGGGATATTTTTTGCTTACATTAAAACGTTCAGTAATTTAGTTATAAATAAAATCAAATCAGCTTCACGCTGTATCCCGCACACAGCAGGGTAGGCAGAGGGAACCTAGACATTCCGTTCCCCACTTATACAAATAATGTTTTTAAACACTTTGACGGATTTAACTGAATGCAATCATCCGAAACTCATTTGAGAAAAAAAAATATAAGTAATTTAATAAATATTTAGTTATTTGTTAAATCTATTTAAGTATAAATAAATCTTTGCCCATCCTAAATAAATAAGAATAGTTTTATAACATTTATAAAATCCTTGTAATAGAAAACGTAATATTTCTTTTCTCTTAAAAAAAAATTATATGCTTGTTTATAGTAAGCGGAAGCGTCTTCTAAAGCAAATCAAGCTCCTGCTCCAGGCTTTAAATTAAAACAATCAAGACGTCGTAATATAAATTGATGTCATTCACTTCTAGCGCTTCTATAACACGTTTAAAGTTTAAGTAGTTACGTAATAAGTCCTACTAAATGTCTAATTGGTTTTGAGTTTTGACCACGAGAATGTTGATCTTGTGTTTGTGTAAGCTTGGGTGAAGGTTATGATAATTTGTTTTTTTTAATCTTCATGGCCTTGAATTTATAAAAAAAATATAATAATACGCCCAACTATAATTATATAGCTAGCGGTGCAGCGACTGATTGTAAGTATGACGGGTGTAGGTTCCCACTTGGGAGGAGTTATTATCATTTACTGGGGAACTCTGATTACAAATAGAGCGCAAGGTTGACTTCCACCACTCATCAAGGAATGTTTCGAAAATTAGGTTGAAAGTAACGAGTAACTTAACACTATGTTGTCTATCTGCCTACCCTGCAATATGCCATATGCGGAACAGAACGTAAAGATAAAATTAAATTTTAAAAAAATCATGTTCATATAAATAATCTTTTCTCTTATAAGATCCTTTCTGCCTAATGTAAAAAAACTGGAAATTTGTAACACAAGAGTCAATTCACCATTGATTCAATCATTGTTTATGCTTTTATTATTTGTAAGATGCAAAGTGCAAGTTACTTCTGTGACCATATATATATTCCTATCAATATATTGATATTTTGCGGTAAAATCATCATTCGATAAAAAAATGATGTGCGCTCACACTTAGCTACTTCTACACGTCAGGCACAGCTATAATCACTTGTCAAATTGACCCCCCATGTCGTAGGCAGTCACAAATTTTCTACTTCACACGCAATGACCCCATGATATAACTACAACGAGATGAAATACGGCTATCAGAATAGGCGACATCCGACGCCATATCGCCGATGAGTGACTTAACAACATACGTTTTAAAACCATTTTAGAGGAACTTCCTATTGTTAAGGATTGTAAGGAGTGATTCGTTTTGAATGTTAGCGTGATACTACTTGTTGTTTTCAGTTTTGTTTGTGAAAAGATTCTTTTTTATTTACATGAACAATATAAAAAAATGTTATATTTTTTATTATCAGTTTCACGATGTATACCGCACACGCTAGAGTAGGCAGAGGGAACCTAGTCACTCCGTCCGACACTCCGTTTACCACTTTCTTCCCAATTCTGGAGGCATTGCGTGTTGAGTGGCATTCAACTATTCTATAATCGAGTCTTTTTTAATCGATTATTTATCGATAACTGTAGCATAGTATACACCATACAAACTAGATTGTGACTGTGGTTTATCATATATTGGTCAAACAAAGCATCGGTGTTAGGGTGAAGGAACACATCTCTGATATCAAGAATGAAAATGAGAATGCGAAGTCAGATGTGTGTGAGCACACTGGATAAACCTAGTCACTACATTAGGTTTGATAAACCCCAAATCCTCGCTAAGGAAAACAGATATATTCCTATAATGATCCGCGAGGGTATTGAAATACAAAAACATCCTAATTTCAATAGAGAGGATGACTATAAACTTTCTAGCACCTGGGACTCACTCGTAAAATCTTTGAAGTCTCAAACCCACCATACCAGAGGGCAAGATACAGTTAGCTAATTCTGTAGCAATCCAGGATAGTACGCGAGACTATTAAGAAGTCGTGGGCGGTAGTGTGATATAATAATTATCTCAACTGACAGACGAATGCCACCTCAGTCTACCCGTGACCATGGACTGCTGCGAAGTGTTCGAAACGTCGGGTTTCCAAAAATGTATAATACTTATACATTTTTTTAACGCAATAACTCAATTAATTCGGTTAAATAGTATCATTTAAAATGTATTTAAACTATTTCTTTTTAGTCCATTGAAATGTAAAATTTTTTAGATATTTTTTTATATGTATGGCTTTCCCCTACATATTAAAAAAAATGTAACATTCAGTATAAATAAACTCCACCTTAACACCACCCTTGTCCCGCGGCCGCTATCTTCCAACAAGCGGTATCTCGTCTCTACAGAAAATGTTATAAATAATTGTTTTGTAACAAACGACATTGTCTACAACTTTGTTCCTATAATTTTTTTCTAAATGATCTTATAGGGGGTTTTTCGACAAATAATTTCCTTAACTAATTAATTTATTTGGGTTTTATAGCGCTTCAAAGTTGACCGGGTTTCTAAATACTCATAATAATACGATAAAAACGAACCATTCGGCTTTTTGACATTTTGATAAATTTAAGTTTGCCAATTTTGGACGCTGCTGATGCATGCATGCATCCTGAAAAAGCATGGAAAAAATAGAAATATAGATTTCCCATATTTATAAAATCATAATTTTTAATAAATTTTCCATATTATTCATATTGTAATCGACATTAAAAATGACTTCTCTAGAAATCCTAGAATTATTATACAACAGACATCGCTTCTCATTATTAGACATACAATTACGATAATTTGCTTATGTCTACTATTGTTTTTTACACGCATTTGTTGTTTACTGAATTGAAATTCAATATGAAAAATGCTATACTTATACACTTGGAATGAAACTGATTAAACGAAGTGATTGTGGGTTCAAATTTTGGTAAACCTAAACTTTTATTTCAAAATATTAGTTACACATTTTTATATTAGACATAGCGGATGGAGGTTTACGCCCAATATTAATAAGCAAAATCTCTAGATTGGATAGATATATGAAACAATCTAAGACTGACGTTGGAGATAGGTTATTAATATTGGGCGTTATAAGATAAGAAATTAGGTATCTAAGATTTTTTTTAAGTGAAATGAGGAGGTTGTGGGTTCGATTCTCACTCAAAAAATATTTTATTAATAGTGGGATACAGTGTGAAGCTGAAAAAAAATATTCAGTTGAAATTTACTACATATTACAATTTCGTTCTATTTTAATCATCATCATCATCGACGGCCGTCAATCATCCACAGTTGGACATAGGCCTTTCCCAATTCTCTTCACCACACTCGATCTTCAGCTCTTCGGATCCATCCACTTCCTGCCATCCTCTTTAGGTCGTCGGTCCATCTAGCAGGGGGTCGGCCCACCCGGCGTTTTGTACGGGGTCTCCACTCTAAGACCCGTCTGCCCCAACGGCCGTCGGCTCTACGACAGATATGCCCCGCCCGATCTATTTCAATGATCGCGTACTATTTTATTTATTTTTTTCATCGATATTATGAATATTTTTTTGGGCGTAATAATAAGAATGTAGAATTCGATACCGTACAATATGTACTCCATCCATCAAACTATGAAATAATACGTAATAAAACGCATTTTCACAATATTGACATTTATCTTAAAAGTTAAATTTTACGCTACTTAGGTATATCTAATTTTAGCTAACGGAATTGACATATCAATACTAATCGTTGAAACTACCGTTTGAATATTTTATGCGTGTATGTTATTTATTAACACTACGGTATTAGAACCTGTGACCTTATGGTTATTGTAACTACTGGTTACATAATCATAACCTTTAAGTAATTTAATCTTGACTGTCCCATATAGAAGGTTAAGCAGAGTAAACCTAGTGTTAAGACACTCCTTGTGTTCGTTTTTCTTTGCCACTGTTATCCTTTTTCGCCATTTTTGAAGATAATTCGAGAATGGCGTAACCCAATGCCGCTCTTTATCTCGTAAATATTTAATTCCCATTCAACATTTATATGTTTAAATTTTGATATAGGCACCTAATATGTATTTTTGATATATATTTTGTAATATCTGATACGTCTTAATAATATAATATCTGATTATGTTTTAATAATACAAGATTTTCTTAATTTTGAATCTGGCATTAAGTTAAAACTAATCAATATTTTTTGGGCAATGTTGATAGCAACGACAATTTAAATTTTCCCCAAGTCGAGCGGAGAGAAAAGTCGAGTTGAACCCACTACTATCGCGTTGTATACGCGGTGGTCATATATATAGTGATTACTTTAATCACTTTCGACTATTATAACGTGAAGCACTTATTTAGTAGCTGCATCCTCGTATAGGATGTTAGCAATTGAAGGAAGGAAAGGAAAATATCTCACAATAGTAACTCTTTGTTATGTAACCGTATCGGAGTCGTCTTCCTTTGTGATCGGAGTCGGCCAAGTGCAAGTTTGATTGTCACACAAAGGGTTCCGTTTTAATGATTAAGTCGACTATTTTTAACTGACTTCAAAATAGGTGGTTTTCAGTTGTAGTAGTATTTTACGTAAATATTTATGTGATGTAGTCGATAAGACAATGAAAAAATTAATCACAGTGAAAATTCAAAACTTTTTATGGTTTACTTTATTGTAAATCTTAAAAAGTATTTAATTTTGGCAGAAAACAGACAATAAGTTCTCTCTATTAACAATGCAGCTCATGAAACGCCGTAATCATATTTTATAAAGAAAAACATGCCTGATGTACATTAGTATTAGAAGGATGAAACCAATAATGACGTAAATAATTTGGTAATTTTACACAAAATTGTTCTTTTTTTTATTTTCCCATTTTTTTTCGTATATACTCTTGTAACAAATACATACTCCTATATTTGACTACAATAGGTAAAGCTATTTGAATGTCATTTTCGCACGTCTCTAAGGAGTGTATTACACGAGCCATTGCCGTTATTTTCTCTTCGTTTTTACGTGACAGGAGTTGAAACTAAAACTGTAACAGAGTGAAACAAACGTCGCTAGCGCGGTTGGCATACGAATTGCATTTAAAGTCTAGGTCAGGGCTTCTCGATCTTTTGCCAAATATACATAAATATATAAATATTTGGTAGAATTTTCTTATGCGACTCACGCGACATTTTTAAAGTTATTGTTGAGATACTTTTAAGATGTGTTTCTTGTTGTTTTTGTTATGTTTTTTTTGGGAGAAAAGGACCCGGGTTTGATATTGTAATATTTAGACAAAACTTACTGTAGAGTACTTGTTATATTTTGACTTGAGACCGTCACCTCGAACTAATTTAGTAATTTCAAAGGGAACGTGAGGGAAAGCCAGAACTTGCGGAACTAAGCACTAATATAGTATCTAATATTCGATAGTTTTTCAACGTATTTTTTTCCAGGCCAGTCAGTCCTGGCGCAGGGTTACAGCGTGTGACTGTAAACGCAACGGACTATGAATTCATATCTTCGCTCTGGTGTCGAGGCAAAGCGTGGCGTGGCCACTCAACACGCAGTGCCTCCAGAATTAAGCGGAAAATTTAAAACAGAGTGTCTTAACAATAATTTCTCTCTGCTTCCCTGCTGTGTGAGAGATACAGCGTCAAGCTGATTCAACGTATCTTTTTATACGAAATACGACGAAAAATAAAACAAATACTTATAAAACTTACGTACCTCTCAGAATGCGTTGATTTTGAATTCGAAACGGTTAAATATTTTTCTTTGCCGGACTGAATAAGCAACAGAAAAAATACTTAATGCCTTAAATGCATGAGACTGAGAGAGGAGAATGAAATACTTTTTATTATATTTTTTTGCCTTCTGCATATTTTTTCCCGCGGATAAAATAAAAAAAAAATAAACAAACTACCGTTGCAAGTTGTTAAAAATAAAACATAAGTTACGTCTTGATTGAATACACAGATAATAAAATTTAAATAAAAGTTTCGCACACTAAATGTTTTTATTGCGTTTGACTAATTATGTTATTAAAATCTCACGACGTCCTTCCTTCTAATAACCTGGTTAGTATTTTAGGTTACTTTTTATTATGTTTCTTACTTTTTGTATCTAGTATGTAAATATAATTAAAAAATACCAGTTCTCGCCCGCAAATTTGTTTGAGTGAGTTTAAGAGCGGTATTGAAATGCCATTTCGTTTTTCTATATATATTTCGTTAATCTATATATATAAAAGGACTTGTCTATATATATAAAAGGACATGTACCTGACTGACTGAGGTAAGACGCACGCATAGCCTGAAGTAAGCGCTGAAGGTAGAAATCTGAAATTTGAACAGATGTTTACTTTCATAATTTGGACATCCACTAAGAAGAGATTTTGAAAAATTTTAACCCTAAAGGGATGAAATAGGGGTTGAAAGTTTGTATGGAATTTTTTTTAAATCGGCACCGATTTTTCTAAAATTTGGAATTCAGACTCTTAAAAATATTTCATTGAACACGTGTTTCATGGTTTTTTAGAATTCACCCCCTAAGGGTTCAAATAAGGGGTGGAAAATTTATATGGAAAAATCTTTAAATCGCCACCGATTTTTATAAAAAATTAAATTCAAACTGTTAAAAATATTTTATTGAACACGTGTTTCGTGGTTTTTTAGAATTCACCCTAAGGGTGCAAATAAGCAGGCGAAGCTGCGCGCGCCCACTAGTTTATGTCAATAACTTTTCTAGTCTTCAAATCCAATAGTTTTCATCTGTTTATTGTATGTCTGTCACTGTAATAAAAAATATAAGGCTATATATGTAACCCTCGGATCTCGATCGTTGTAATGATAAAAATAATTATCATAAAAACTTATCTTAATAATAGAAATATATTCTTGTATTATTTATTTCAAATAGTTTTTTTATTAACTCATTTAAAAATCATTAAATGATAGGGACGGCGCATAATAGATCTAAAGTCATAGGTCAATGATAAATTAGCAATGATTTATTATTAGTACGTAATACCGTTCTATCTCTTTTATTTATGGCAAACCCGACTGCATTCGTTTATGCAGTCAGGTTTTTTGTTTTGTTTATAATTTTAATTGCTCTCCTTAAGTACTCACGTTATCATAAATGTTCATAAATTGCCCAATGTTAGAAAATAATTATTATAATTTTATATATAATGCGTGTGGCGACATCTATTGTCAGCGTTTCTGAACTTTCTCAAATAGTCGATTTATATAATATCTTCACGTAGTTCCAAGTGTAGAATATAGATGGCGTTATGTGTGTGTGTATACTAATAAATATTTTTTTGTTTGCAGGTACAATAATTTTCCAAAATTATTTTCTTTCAATTAAAGATTTAAAATAAAAAAGGTAAGATGTTATTAAAATATATATAACTGATAAGTAAACTTCAAAATTATTGGACTCAATTGAAATGTTAGGGAGTTGAATTTCCAATCAAGGAAAGTATATATTTTAAATTTTAATGTGTTCAACTTTGATTATGTACAAAGTTAAGCTAAAAATAAACAATACAAATAGTCTATATATGCACTGTGTATTATTTATTTACTTTAAAAGTTTGTTTTTACTTAATACTTTGAAAAATTATAAAAAAATGTTATCTCATCTTAACGACATTGTTACAAAACAAATATTTAGGCAATTATTTATTTTTGCAACGCAACAAGAAATGCCTTTAATTCCTCGTACTTAACATGTTATCTAAAGATAAAAAATAATTAAAGATTTTCAATAATAAATCTATCCTGCTTAAGTAATACGATAACTGGTAGATATAATATATGGAAATAAATATGATATTATATTTCAGTGCATCCGTCACTCTTGTCACGTATGCACTTTTAGACTTTGGCAATAATAAAATATATACATTTTTTTTTATCATTGATAGCAAAGATAAAAGATTATATATTTAAACAATTAAAAATAAATTTATACTAGGCGGAAATAATCTGTTGAGTAGTACCTAAGAGACACAGTGGCTGGTACATTTGACGGTAAATGCGATGGTTGTGGGTCAGATCCCCACTCGGGGGAATGATTATATCTAAACTATTTTAAATCTCCGCTCTGGTAAACAAGCGCGGCGTTGAGTTCCACCGCTCAAAAGGCAATGTCTCAAAATTCAGCGAAAAGTGGAAATCAGAGTGTCTTAATACTTACTCGTCACTTTTGGTTCCATTTGCCTCATCTACTATGTAGAATAAAGCGTAAAGTAAAAAAAATATTATAAAATGCATAAGATATTATATTCATCAATGCTCACCATAACATTGAGTTCCGCCACTCAATACATCACGTCTCAAGATTTTAGAAGAAAATGGGGAATAAATTGTCATATGTTCCAGGTTCCCTCTAAAAAATATATAGTTATGTAATTATAGTTATCTTTTGTGTAGGTCTCAAATTATAACTGTAATCAAAGTCTAAATTTAGCACCCAATTGAATTATTGCTAAACGCATGATGATAAAGAAATGATAATACGTCAATAATATGTATTATAGTTCAAAATTTATATAAAATCTATCACAGAATCCCTTTGTCCCCCGTGCAATGTACAGGGTACAACTTGAAGTTAAAAAAAGTTTATCGTCCATTTTGGAATTGAAATAGAACTCAAAAATAAATTATATATAGGATTTTCATATATAATTATTGAAAATAATATTTCTTTACAAATATCTTCTAAAAATAAATATGATGTCAATAACACAAAAAATACATAAAAGTATCGAGCACGTGTAAAGGTAACACATAAAATTGTTATAGTTTTATGTATTTTTGTTTAATGTCCGCCATTTTCTAGCGAACACCGAATATGGAGCTTTACGAGTTCGGGTGAAGCATTAACTATATTGTTTTTAAACTTTAAAATGTATAAAGAAAGAATTAAAGTAAATATCTATATTTGCTACATATTAGATATATGTATATCAGCGTAGTAAACACCGAAGTGGTAGCCGTGTACCTATTTTAAATCTAAATCGAATTCCTTTTAGGGTTCCATTATATTTATTGGAGTTCGAACTCACGACCTCTGGCTTAGAAGGCAATTTCGCTTACTAATCCAAACGGTAAAGTTTTGGATTAAAAATTAACAATGAGTATCCGGAAGTAAATCCAACGCGTAGGTCTGTAAGCAAATACTTTTGTAATATTTATTCTGACAACATACTTACGGTCATCCATCTATTTTTAGTAATACACTAATCTTAACTAAGTATAATAGATAACATAATACATTTATTTACTTTTAGGGTTCCGTACCTCTTAAGGAAAGGAGGTTCCTCCTTATATTTTATAGTTATTACAACAAAATTTATAGAAATTTAATTTCATTTTGCCAGTTTTAGGAAGCATGTTCTGGTTTAATTTAGATTGAAATTTCTATTAATTTTATAAAATTTCGAATGTTATAAAATATGAATTTATTAATTATTCAAAAAATATATAATCGTTTTACTTCTCCCTTAAAATGGGGAAAACGCTACAGATAATCTCCACCTTTACCAAATAAATGCCATTATACTAAATGCTGATTCTTTATATTAATTGAATCAAAATAACTTATCAAAATATCTTACATATATAAATGGTGGTCATTAAGCGTTGTAATATATCGTTCTTCAATTACATTAACTTATTCTGTACTTATATTTCATCAAGGGACCCTCATATGTTAACCGTAAGTTATGGGTTTGCTGACGTATGTATGTAATTATAGAGTAAGTGTTGATGTTGTACAAAAGAAAATTTGGTCAATAATTAACGCCTACAAGACGCAGCGTGTGACAGTCACACGGTGGTTTAAAGTTCGATTCTCGTTCGGGGAAATGATTATTATTATGAGGAAATGAGTTTTATCTAAGCTGATATTATATGCAAAAATGATTAACGCAAAATTATGATATTTTTACATAACAGTTCCCGCGATTATACATTATTATAACAAACGAAAGTGCGACGTTGAGTGACGTTTATCACTAGATTTCCTTTGTCTACCATGATGTATGCGGAATACAGCATAAAGCTATAAAAATATTATAAAAATAATAAGTTGTATTATTTTCTTATTTTGCAACATTATTTCAACAACTTGACTAATAATAGCTTACAAGTGCGACTCTTGATGTCTTAATGAGCCATAAAGAAACGCCACGTCTTATATTTTCTTTGAGACACGTAGACTGATAGATTGCTTAACAGCTTATAACAATGTATATGATTAAATTAAAAAAAAAACGATTAAATTTATATTAATAGTCATTACTAATATGTGTTTTTTCTTAATCGAAGAAACTTATTATAAAACTACGTGAATTTAATAATTAAATTTTAATCAATATTATATTAAAAATTTTATCTACTAAAGCACATAGCTAATAAAATAAAAATTTTAGTAGACTTATAAGAATTTTCAAGTAGTGCAATATGTATGTATATAACTTAATAATTAATTAAATAATAGTAGAAATTCACTATATTTTTTTTGGTAACTCTCGCGTTGACAGCAAGGGCTACCTAGTGTTCAAACAGTCGTATCTCCACTTTTCTAACATTACGTGTTTAATATAAGATTGCTATCACTGTAGGTACTAAAATAGAAAGTTTCCATAGTCTTAAAGCTTAAGGACAAACATACAAATATTTTATACGTTTTACAAAAATAACATAGAGGCCAGTCGTGGCGCAGAGGCACAAAGTGTGACTGCAAAATCGACTGGTTGTGGCTTCGCTCTGGTGTCGAGGCAAAGCGCGGCGTTGAGTTCCGCCACTCAACACGCAATGCCTCCACATTTAGGCGGAAAGTAGAGAACGGAGTGTCTTAACATTAGGTTCCCTCTGCCTACCCTGCTGTATGCGGGATACAGCGTGAAACTGAAAGAAAGAAAGAAAAAAACGTAATAAATTAATCAAAATGATGTCATTGCGGTAGGCACGATTCACACAATACTCTATAGAAACGTTTATCGCCTGATAAAGAGACATTATACGTACACTATACACTATATAGTACAGTACACAGTGCTCTTTAGTGCATTCGGATCAAGGATAGCTTACAATAACCCACGCTATTGGACAGGCTTGCACGTTTGATTTAAATAAATTTAAAGTTATACATTCTTATTTATATGTACTATTTATTACTGAGGCTGTCGTGGCGCAGTGGGATAGAATTTGATTATACCGCAATGGTTGTGGGTTCGATTGACACTCGGGGGTTTTATATAATTTCCACGCTCTGGCAAGGAAAAATTCGAAAATAAACACGACAGTGCCGCCTTGAAATAACAAATCCTACTTTGAATATTAAAAATGAACAATTATTTAAAAAAATATTTATGTTTTTATTTTGACACATCTCTTGCATCGAACGGGGTAAAGTTAACGTCATCCTCAAAGAACATGATTTGGTTCTTCAAACTTACGCGTTTCGTGTTACTTCAATCACAAAAATGTGGTAAAAACTGTCAGAATCGAAACTATAACTATAAAGTTCAACCAGATATCTCCATATAAAAATTTGATACGAGATCTTAATTATTTCAATACCCTGAATCCACATCTGTCTGTCTGGATCTCGGAGATCGATTTCGCATGTAAAGCGGGCGTAAAGCGATACCATTAATCAAGAACTAATTGGGAACGCACGTTCGACGCCATTTTGACGAATTCAGAGACGGTCGATGACTTATAATTTTATTATACTAGTGACATACCGCAGCGTATCGCAGAAAGGTTTTAATATTTATTTAGTATATTATTATATAGGTACTTTAATTTCAGGTCATTCGTGGCGAACGGGCACAAGCATGCGATTGTAAATGAGAGATACAGGTTGTGAGTTCGATTCCCACTCGAGGAAATTGAATATTGAATATTTTCATTTTCCTAGCTCTGGTAACGAGGCAAAGCGCGGTGTTGCGTCCTCCTGCCACTCGATACGCAATGACTTCAGAATTCGGCGGAAAGTAAAAACGGAAGTATCTTAAAAAAACATTCTTACGAGTTACTTAACATTAGTTTCCCAGGTTCCCTCTGCCTATTCGGGTCTGTGCGAAAAACAGCGCTATGCAAAAAAAATGTACTTACATTCTACTTGCCACCCGCGACTTAGTTTACGTGAACTTTTTGAAGTAAAACGCAAAATTTGTAGGAATATTTGGGCAATCCTTTCCCATTCTTTCAGAGGAAAACACCTATACTCCCCAAGGAGCATATATGGCAAGTTCACATAGTAACAACATTATTTTTTTAATACAATAAATATAATAAAATTCAATTCACAATCACACAATTTAAACCAATAAAAATCAAAATGTTGTATTTCAAAACAATAACTTAAAGTAGCGTGTTCTATTGAGCGTCCCACCAATTGATTTTATAGATATTTTATGGCACGTCGTGTGAGGTAACCGACGTGAGTACGTTATATTACAAGTGACACCAAATGTAGTTGTAAAGGAATTGTAGTTGTAGTTGTTGTACTCTAGTACATCTCGAGCTGAGAACTTGAAAAAATATCAATAAAATGCTGATTTCTATATTTGTTTTATATTTACTGCTAAATATAAATGTCTTCGTTTGTCAATATCTTTTTTAGATTCACGATGTATTTTCGTATATAGCAGGGTAAACAGAGGCATCCGAGTGTTACAGTCCTCCGATTTACACTTTTCGGCTCAATATTCCCGACATTCCATGTTGAATGGAGGAACACATCTCCGCGCTTTGTCTTGTTACCAAAAGGAGCAAATGAAAATAATCGATTCCCCAGTGGGGACACGACATCTCCTAAAAGTAGTTAAATCATAATTATTATAATATGCTATCCAAATATGAATGACGAACTCAATGAAAAAAAATGTGTTATTTAATACAATATTTCGTGAAACTAAGGTGTTTTTGTTACTAAGCACTATCACTGGTGGCAAGTTTCGGCGATGACATCATCAGGAATCAAACCTACGTGTTATTTGGTAATGGCCCTCGTCGCCTCCGCTGCGCCTACACGGTGAATTTATTACGCGAATAAATTAAAGGGCGACATTCGTATTAAGAGTGAAGAAACTTGTATGAACTAATATAGGTGTAAGGATAATTAATAAATTATTTTGTAACTGATGAATAAAGTTTTTTATTTTATTCTGTGACCTACTTTGATATCAGGAATAAAGAGTTTGTAGTTGTGTAGGAAAATGGAAGGGAAGGAAATAGAGATTTTTCGTAGAAAAAACACTGTAAAAACTAGTAGAATTTAATTGTACACAAACATGATCCATATAACAGATTTGAACTTATAACTACCGCATACTAATAAAGGTAATTAAGAAATTACCATATAAAAAAAAAAAACAGTTCTGATCAGCTAAAACTATCACTGAAAACTTATAAATTAACTAGAGGCCGCTCGCGACTTCGTCCGCGTGGAAACCCTATGATAACGTAACAATATTATCAACATAAGAAATATGGTAACTAAGTATTGCAAAGCTCTAAATTCTATACATAGGTCTATTGGAAGCTACTGCAGTATGCTCCTATAAACTATATTTAACGATTTTTTTCCTTCAGCATAAACATGCACATTTTTCGCTTTGGAATCACGTGAGCAAGCCACATAGAGCTACCCATGACAAAAACATGGCGT
>JAATLQ010030474.1:0-11059 GCA_013421005.1 Heliconius erato x Heliconius himera | reverse complement strand
ATATAATCGCTTCATAGACAGAACATTTTAAATATGTACCAAACATCGCGAACAGGAAATTTATATCGAATAAATAAATAGGTACATATTTTGCATAATTGTATAGAAAATCCGTAAAAGATGGCACTGTAATCGTAGTGTTAAAGTCCGTGCATAGATACATATAAATAGATTACAACGAGCGACCGATCCGGTTGCGGTGAAGGAACGAGATAGATAGAACGCGCCATGAATCACTTCTTTACAGCGAGTGTACGCTCCGCTGTACGGCTGTACACGAGACCGCGGGGCGGGGGCGGGGGCGGGGGCGGGAGCGGGGGCGCTAGCGGGGCGCGGGACGAGGGGCGCGGGGGGCGGGGGCTGCCTACGGCCGAACGGAACGGAGCGATACGAGCCGACGACAAAGTACAACTAAAAACAGTTGAACAGCCAGTCGCGGCGCGGTAACGTGCGTCGCCCGCTCCTCCGCGTACATGCAGCCGAAACACATACACGCTGTGAAATAGGAAATTACGTGCACATCACTAATTATCATAAGTGAAAAGAATTGCGCTCCTCTGCCCAAGTGTAGTGACCAGTGACCAGTGACACTAGTGTGACGGTGCGAGAGTGTACGCGAGTGTGTGTGTGTGTGTGTCGTGGCGTGGATCGCGCAATTATTAACGATGATTCACTTGCGCGCGGGTGAAATGCAGCCTATCGGACTTGTTGACATATGTTCGGGAGAAGTAAACAAATGATACCGAGGATACTTTTTATATAATGGTGGATTGATTCGTTACTCCGCGGCCGGTAAGACGTGTTTTCTTGCTCAACCTTTCGATATTGCAAACTATTTACCACGTTCTGTGTTTGTTTTCACATTGGAACTGGGTCCGATCGATGGACAGCTGAAGTGGACCCATTGAAAATGACGTCTAACATTATATGTTTTGTTAATATATGTTCTTATTCTGATAGTTTTTATCATCTTTTTAAAACCTTATCTTCTATTTTTAATATAATAAGTGCCTACCATATTAAAGATAAACAAAGCAAAGTAACCTTGAAATAAATTTAAGGTCTAACAAATGGTCAAAAATATTTTGATACTATACTATATTTGCAAAACCTATATATTTGCAACACCTATAAACCGCGGCTTTTTTTCCTAAAAAAAAAGTTATAACTATATTCACATCAGACATTTTTCTCATTGAGATATAAATAGAGGGTTTTTGTCAAAAATATAAAAGAAATTATATCTGTACACAAATTCTACGCAATATTTCTACACAATACTAACATACGTATATTTGAGCAAAATTTAATATGAAAAGAATAAAATTAAATTTATAGCGAGTTGTAAATTTAACTTTTTTGGGTTGTATATATTGCCTTGTGCAGGGTCGCAGGTATACAGACCGTTTTTACATAAAAATACGCTAAATGGAATGAGTAGGAGCAAAACAGGCTGGCGGCAGACACAGGCGTCGCCAGGGCCGCCTGGCTTGGCGCCAGGCCGGCGGGCGGCGGCCGACCATCGGGATTCCTTTGTCTCTAATATATCTTTGGTTCTCTATAACACCCTAGAACCAGCCAACTGCATTCTCCTTAGCGCATTCAAATATTTGACACTATGATAGTCGGAGATGTAGTTATAAAATAAAGCTATAGGTGCGAGATCTAAGCTAAAAAGTTTTTAATTTGGTCTATATTCTTCGAATAAGCGTACACGGTACAATCACGATCTACTCTTTAATAAACACGCACACTGGCTCGGCTCAGGCGACATGTCGCTACACCGCTCCGAGCAACAGAGCAATCAAGTACACTTGTGTGCGTAATGCGTACTGCGCTTATTTGCCCGTTCGCTATAACCGAGCGGAGCGGCTCGCTTGTCTCCGGTTCTCAGAAATTGTAACGCCTTCTTGGAACGCAGCAACGCAGCCCTCCACAAATGCCTCGAGTGAGCGCGAAGCGAGGTCGTCACTCCACTACAAGTATTTGGATTGTAGCTAAACGAACACCCACACTTGCATAACCACATCTCTCGCTCACTGTACGTTTAAAGCGCTTATAATATTTTATATCAAATATATTAAAAATGCATCATATAAAAATTACGTAATGACTTAAATATTTTTTTTAATAAAATAATTCGACTCCATCTTGCAACTTTATTAATATGAGCATAAGTTTGAAATTCAATTTCTTGGTCCTTAGTGATTTGCGAAACAATTGAAATATATCATGTGGTATTGTTATTTATTTTTAAGCCGAGAAGTTAAAAATAATATACTGAGATTCAAAGATGGGGAGATCCTCGTTTGTGAGGCACAAGTTCGGCTTACGTCATAATGATGTCACATCGTACTATTAGACATAACATAGAGCAGCACATGCGCGTTGCGTCAACAGCCGCAACATAATGTCCGTATTTATGTACTTAGTTCGTGTCTTAATTAATAATTTTATGTTTTTTTATTGACGATTTACTTAGAAATATAATTAACGTTAGCTCCAGAAAGATTTATTATTATTAGGTATATGCAAACATCTATCAAGAGGCAAGATACAATGACATACATTAATCAAGACCCGTCTTTGCTCTTACCACTCGCTAAACCAGTTACTATATAAAGTGTTTCAATTCAAATTAGGAATTAAATTTTAAGCTCAAATTAATTTAAAATCCATAGGAGGAGTTTTATGGCGAATTTCAACAAGGTTTAATTTCAAGCTTGTAAATAAAAAAAATGTTAAAAGCGTTAGATGGCACTTTACAAATATGTAGAACTAAATGGGTAATATATCAAATAATTATTTAGAAAAGGTATAAAAATTAGTGGAAAGAAAAGAAAGTTCCTAAGTGTTTAATAACACTTTAAAAATATCAAATACTGGTTTTTATAACCACAGTTTGCTCCAAAATACATATTTCAAACGTCGCAAGTTAAAAGACATTATAAAGTTATTTATATATAGTTTGGTCTGCTACTATAAGATATTATTCATAGGCTAAAATGAACTTGAGTTATTATATTAGGTATTTTGCTTGACAGCGTTGACTATTAACAACATCCAATATTAAACTATTTGGGTAAAAGTTGAGAATAGAGAAGGGTTTTTTATTATACGTATTTTCTGTCTGCTTCGAAATAAGAAAGATGTGAAAACATGAACAACATAATGCATATGTAATCAAGTCTACATTAATAGGTATTTATTTTTTTCTTTTCATGAAGATTTAAATCCGCGTAATGTAAATTACATATAGACCAAATTTAAATCTTGTGTTCGATCTTTCAGGATAACGTCGACTTAACGTCTCTCACGTTTATATAAAAAAATAATCAATAAAATTTAGATTATTGCATTGTAATTTAAATCGCAAGCTATTGATGTTGCCTCTGTTATTGATGAGTTTATATAATATAAAAAAAATAATTGAATAAAAAGGTAATGGATATCTCTTGAAGAGAATGCCACTAGATTACTTGTTTTCTGTTAAAAAATGAATTGTAATAATTGGCAACAAATAACTTTAATGCAAATTTGTAGATATTTCATCCATTTTTAAAATTACCAATGAATAGCACAAACTTGCTAGCATAAGTTAAGTTGAGCTCAGCGGGTACGGGTTGTACGTTATTAAATTAGACAGGTATTTTATTGCACCTTTTCATAAAATTGTCGTTGCTGTTAGCAAAAAATATTACTTTTTATAATATTTTAATTACTATTGCTTATATTTTTTTGTTTTTAGCTTCACGCTATGTCCCGCACACAGCAGTGTAAGCAAAGGGAAACTAATGTTAATACACTCCGTTCCCCATTTTCCGAATTCTGAAGGCATTGCGTGTTGGCGGAACTCAACGCCGCGCTTTGCCTCGCTACCAAAGCGAAGTAATGAAAATATTAAATATATCATATGCCCGAGTGGACACCAAACCTACCTGACCTGTTTTGGGTTCTGTTGGTTTAATTTGAAAAGATAAAACTATAGAATCAATAACTAAATAACTAAAAATATCTTGTTCCAGGTATAAACGTCGCGTATAAGGATGCCACTAACTCAAGAAAAACGTTTAGATACTAATTTTTCTAATAACAATGATCACAGCTATTTACACAAGAAGTTTAAAAAAATGGCATCTACATTATCGCCACTTCCAAATAATTCGACTAAAGGAGAAGAAAGCAGTCAGAAAGAAACAAGCATTACACATGTAGCGAGTAGTCATACAATTACAAATAGAAGTATTGCAGCAGCTCATCCTGAAATAGAAAAGATTAAAGATAAATATGATAGACAAAACATAGAAATGGAGAAACATGTACAAATTAATTATAACGATGAAAATATTAGATTAAGCGATGTAAATAATTTAGTTCAAATCTCTGGTAAAACCAGTTTTTCTGAAGAATTTTTAAATAAGACTGAAATCCTTGAAAATGATTTTATAAAAGAAACGTACAGTGGGGGTTCCGGGCGATATGTATGCCCATATTGTAAAATATCATGTGCCAAACCTTCAGTTTTACAGAAACATATCAGAGCTCATACTAATGAGCGACCGTATCCTTGCATACCTTGTGGATTTGCTTTTAAAACCAAATCAAATTTATATAAGCATCGTAGATCAAGAACACACGCTTTAAGATCACAAGGAGGAGACGTAGCTACAACAACAAATGAAGAAGATTTATCTGGTGGTTCAGAAAGTGATACATCGATACCACCTACTTCGATATCTGATCCCGGTTCAGATGCTTCTATAATTCGTTTAGAAAATAACAGATGTAATGAATTTTCCTCACCTGAATTACCAAGTGACAATGCATCTGTAAGTACTGTTTGTTCGTTAACAGACAACAAGAAATCTAAAGCGTTGATTTATAAACCCAAATTTAGAGCTGCATTTTATCAACCAAGCGAAGATAAAGATAAGATAAAGAAATCTATTTCTCAAAATGCTGATTTTCTTACGGAACATATCTCGAAAATTATATCAGATAATGAAGCCATTGTTGATGTTATTGAGACTCCTTTACAAAAAAAATATGGTAAAATTAAGCAGATAGCGGAAAAAAACAAAATGTTTTTAAGCGATGTAGAAATTAAATCTGAAATAACTCCACTAAATTTAACAAAACAGACTTACGAGAATGATAATAACATATTAAGGAAGCGGTCACATTCAGAAAGCTTCGCTCAACTTGTTGAAGACCATAAACATCCCCTAAACCCTGAGGGTTCCATAATAAAAGATCTTTTGCTTAAAACAAAAGCTAATGGACTTAACTCTTTAACAAATGAATTAGCTGATGGATTAGGAACTCTATATATTTGCCCCCTATGCCAAATAGTATATAGAAGTGCTGATAATTTAGATATACATAGATTGTACTATTGCAAGGGAAACATAAGCAACAATTCAACATTATCTCATAAGGATTTGAAAAATGTAAGACCTGAAAACATGTATGTAAGAAGTAATTCTATTAACGTTCGCTTACCAGAAAATCCAATGAGCCGTTCTCCAAGAATAAACATAGCTACAAAATCACCGCCCCTTAAAAACAAGCCGGACAATTTAGTGATTTTGAAGCCAGAATGTAACGACATAATTGCCCCATTGCCATCCCCAGGACCGCTTCTTGGAAATACAAGACTCGTAGATACCAGAATTCCATCAGAGTTTAATAAAAAGACTGAAAGCTTAAAGCTTAAATCCAAAGAATCTAGCCCAAAACGAAGACTTGATAGCAGAGACACTTATAGTCCAAGATTAATGGATAATAGCTCGCCTCGTACAAATGATTTATACTCGCAACCAAAACTTAGATGCATGGAAGTTAATTCAGTAGCATTAAGATCTATGGAGGAAATTTCACCACACATTAGACATAATTCTACTTCGCTACAAATGTTTGGTGGGGAAGTAAAAATAGTCGATCATTCGGGTAGTACAACAACATTACGTATAGAACCAAGCAAAACGCAATTATCTCCTATTTTAATACATCAAAATCTCTCACCTTCAAAGTATGCAAATGATTCAGAGGCGAGTAGCGTCGTCGTAAGATCAGGGTTACATTCTGGTGGTACTATTGTTCATAATCCACCTACACCAAAGGAATTAATTTCGACCCCGCAAAATCAAACTCCACGAGCATCTGTATCAACACCGAATCCTCAGAGTGCAAACTTAATAGGCATTCACGATATAACACACTTCCAGTTTCCACCTCTTAGTGCTATAACAGCTTATAATCCCTTAACTTTACCTCCACTGAGTCCGACGTCTTCCCCAAATGGCGCTACAACCATATTGCATGGTGGAAAATTAATACCTCATGTACCTGGTATACCAGGTCCAAATACGCCTGGTTTATATATGGGGAATCCGAGTTCACAAATAAAAACTAATGATAGCTATAAAAATACAATAAAGACTACATATGAGAACCTTCAAGAAAATATATCGTATAATATACACTCAGCTAAAGGATCTTCAGTTATAAACTACGACAGAATTCTTCATACCAGAAGTCCAAATATGAAATCACATCCAGATATAGAAAGAATTAACTCTCAAAAGAATTATGGTCCGGAAGTTCAGAACAATTCTGCTGTTCCAATTATTAGGATAAAACACGTAGATGAGCCTATCTCAGGGAAAACCTTTTTAATAAATAATACAAGGCCGACGGTGCGTAGTGATGGAAGTGTTAAACGAAATGCTGAAAGTCTATCCAGAACCCCGGTTTTAAAAGAGAATACGAATTATTTGTCAAGTAAAGCTAAAAATAAAGATGCTAATTTAAATCTTTCAGCCAAAATTGTAGATATTAAATCTGAAAATGAAATAAAAAACTTTAATTTCGAAAATTTAATAACTAAATCTGAGATCTATAATAATCAAATTCAAAGTTCTACGGAGGTCCAAAAAAATTGTAATGAACAAGAAATGGCAACTTCTGTCTCCATTCAAAATGAGAGATCTGAGACATCTTATTTTCAAAAAAATGTAGCCGCAAAGCCTGTTACAGAAGAACGGAAACCAAAATTTTTGCGACCTTCTACTCTGCCACTGAAGCCAGGAACTTTCACTCCAAAGAGGCATCACGGGATCACGCCGAATGCAAACACAATGCCTTTAGTATCTCCAGAAACGCCCCGTCCGGCTAAAGCTTACGGTCAACTTTACTTAAATGGCAATGCATATACCTATTTAGGTCTCAAATGCTCAACGAAAGTTTTTTACTGTACAATAAATCGGCCACAGCCGACATATGTGCCGAATCAACATTTTCTGTCCATGTACAGTAATTGGCAGGTAATTATAATTGAGCTATTGAATGGTGATCATATAGTGTTATTGTTAAATGTGTAGTAAGTGCATGAATATGTTTACAGTTATTATCTGAGCTGACGCCAGACCCGCTGGGATTGTCAGCATCGTCTGCTATGTCTTTATATGACTCACGTCATCGACCGCAAAACGTGGCCGTCGCTGTGATTAAACAGGATCTCATATTGACTCATTCATCGCAATGGAATAAAAATTCGAAGGACGGCAAACAGGTATAAATAAACTCAAGCTACATTAATATTATTATAAATTGCTTATAATTATTATACAAATAGTATATACATATTAAAATAGAGAAGTAGTGTCCACCCGCTCATTCACTTGTTTTCGTTTTTATGGTGTACTACAATCCTACTACTTATTGTTGTTTATCCTCTAATTAAATCATGAAGTAGTAACTTGCTCCACTTTAGTGGCCTTTTATATAATATCGATTAGATATATGTACTCACGACGTGTGGGTTGGATGAAATCTTATTACTTTAATCAAATATGTGCACTATATATTACGCAAAAATATAACGAAAATATTGAACGTAGAAGGTTGCTTTATAATTCGACAATCAGTCATATATGTATTTGATGTAATAATGTTGCGCATCATAAATAATTCTTATGTATTACTATTATCATTTTAATGAATAAAACTTGCACATGTCCGTCCGCCACTGATTAAAAATTATGCTACCATTAAATTTTCAACAGTATTGACTAGCTTCAAATTATTTACTACACACGAACTTTTTAAGTTTTCATATTACAATAAACATTTTACACTAACGATTTTACTTGTTTTTTTTTTTGTTCATTTATTGTAATATTTTGATTATTTTATTATTATTTTATGTTTTGTTTTACAGACTTTACAGCTAATAGAAGCAAAAAAATCGGAAGACTTGAAAAACGCTGAAAATCAAGCAATACCTAAAAAAGAGTTAGCAGGAGGTTTCGAAAGTAATGAAGAATATACGTATGTTCGTGGACGTGGTAGAGGACGCTATGTATGTTCGGAATGTGGAATTCGTTGTAAGAAACCGTCTATGTTGAAGAAACACATTCGTACACACACCGACGTGCGGCCTTACACTTGCATACATTGCGTATTTAGGTAATTATTTCAAATTAAGATTGCTTTCATGTTATATGTCGTGTTTGTATGTCATAATAATTAATATTTAAAATTTTCAGTTTTAAAACAAAAGGCAACTTAACAAAACATATGAAAAGTAAAGCTCATTATAAAAAATGCTGTGAACTAGGCATAAACCCGAATGAGGGCAACGACATGGATGGCCCTGAAATGGCACAATGCTCAGGCGAAACAGATGATGAAACGGATTCTGAGGGAGATGAGGGAAACGAGGGGGAAACTGAATCAAGTGGTAAGCTGTCGATATTATCCTTGAATCACACGCTTATTATATATTGATGTTAAATGAAAAAATAAAAATGTTTATGCGTTATGTAAACTTTGGATTGTTTTTTTTTACAGATACAGAAACCTGTAAGTCTCGTTTACCGGAACATGAAGCTGCCCACTGTTTGCTATCCTTGGGTAGCACTCGACCAGCAACATCTGCTACACCGGGTCTCATAACGAGTGCGCGACCGAGTACCTACCCGTATACACCTATGTTACTAGACAGTATGGCGGATATTACTTCAGAGACAGTACAAGTTGTACAGACTCCAGTAATAGATGCTAGGATGGATGTCGATAACGAACCAATGGATCTAAGCAAAAACGAATTAAAAACTCCTTCAAGCACAGGATTAGCTGAGATTCCCACTGCACGCGAATCAAGTGTATTGGCATCGTTGGCGTCCAATACAGCCAAGTTACCGCAACATCAAAGTCAGTGGGTAAATGGGGAGCCAATGCTACATACATATTTAACTGAACGAGCCCTATTAGACACAAAAATTAAACAAAGTCAGTTTACTAGTAACGCTAAGTTAAGAAAAATTGAACTAGAAAAATCTCTGTATTCAGAGGAGGGGGGCGATAAAAATAATAAAAGTTCCAATTCATTGACCACTACATGTAATAACAATTTGAAAGTGACCAATGCTAATAATGATGCTGTAAATTCTAACACTCATAAAGAAGATAATATTTACCATGAACATTCACAAAATTCGACCAACTGCGACACAAGATCGCGAACTCCGGGTAATTCTGAAAATGCTAAGCATGTAGTATCAGAATATTTAAAACAGGCTCGAATAATGAAAACTCTCGATGACCCTATAACAAATCATCCCGATCTGTCAAGCGACGATAGTAATGGCGGCAAAGCTATGGAAGATAAAAATAAAATGGATGACTTCGATTGTGATAGCATGAAACTGGCGCCTTCAGAATATGATTCTGTTGCGCCCAAAGTAGTCATCGGGGTTGGGGGCGTGGCTTTTAAAGTCACTAAAGGCAAAGATTTTGAAGGTACGCCTTATTCACCTGGAAAATTGATGGAAGACGGACGCAGAGTTTGCGACTTTTGCAACAAGACATTTACTAAGCCATCTCAGTTAAGATTGCATTTAAACATTCATTATATGGAACGGCCGTTTAGATGTAGTGTATGCGCCGTCAGCTTCCGTACCAGGGGACATCTTCAAAAGCACGAACGTTCTGGGTCTCACCATAATAAAGTTTCAATGACATCTACATTTGGTGCAGCGACATCGTTTAATCCACGTCCATTCCGTTGTTCTGATTGCAACATTGCTTTCAGAATACACGGGCACTTGGCAAAGCATCTACGGAGCAAAATGCATGTTATGAGGCTCGAGTGTTTATTTAAACTGCCATTTGGTACTTTTACGGAGATCGAGCGCGCTGGCCTAAGTCTAACAGATATCGATACTACAGATTGCGCCAGCTCCTTGGCAAGTTTACAGTCTCTAGCAAGAAAACTCCATGAAAAAGATCCTACGAAGTTAGAATACCGGGAGCCTAGCGCAGTTCCGGCGCTGCCCCTGGCGGGCAGAGACTCCTCCGAGGACGAAGATGCTGTGATCTCGGATAAAACCTGTGACAGTGCTAAAGATACTGAGATAAAAACTATTGAAAATTGTGAGAATCAAGAAATAAACAGACAAGTTAACTATAGTGCCACAGATAATTAGTGCCAAAATTAAACTAAGTAGAATATTTTTATGTGCAATTTTGTTTTTATTATTAATTTAAGATGTAATTATTCATACTGGGGTTTAACTCAGATGTGTGTGAAAACAAAATGATGCGCTTTAATTATATACATATTTGTATTTTATGTTATATATTGTGGTTCTGGAGACTATCATGTAAATATCTCAAATTGAATTAATTTTAATATTGTTATATTGCTTCCAGTATAAGGCTTACATATTATTACTTATAGCTCTAAATAGAATCTATGAGGATATTGTTAAGTGTTCTTGGATTTGAAGCAAGAAATGGGTTAGGACTTTCCTTTATGTCATTCAAACTTTAGAAATATGCGGTCCACGATTAAGATAAAGCTTGAAATATCAATGAAACATATTACATTTTAAAAGTGTACTACTATAGTTATTACTCTTTTGTATGTATTTTTATAAAATATATACTACATTTTATTTACACTGAAAAACTACTACTTCCAAAAATCCTTTAAAGTATCTTTTAATGTAATTGGCATATCAACTTCCATAAACGAAATTAAGATATTTTGAAG
>JAATLQ010030462.1:33568-84354 GCA_013421005.1 Heliconius erato x Heliconius himera | reverse complement strand
ATACCATGCAAAAATTCATCAATTTCTGTCGAGTAGTTTTTGCGTGATTGACGAACAAACAAACAGACAGACAGACAGACAGACAGACAGACAGACGGACAGACAGACAGACAGACAAGAATTCTGTTGAGTGGTTTTTTAGGTTCTATAATCGAGATATAAACCGACCTAATTTTTATTTTTTTTATATCTTTCATGTACAGAATTGACTTTTCTATCCTTTTATTATATATAGAGATAATCTATTGTACAATTGAAACCTTGTACAAAATCTAAACGTGTATTCCAACAGTCAAATAAAACTATGTCTCAAGTCTTAACTTTCCATGTTACATAATGGTTTTGCGTTTGTTTTTAAACGAACGATTTCATAATCACTAAGAACTGGGCTTGTTTACATAGGACTTCGACGGTGATATTAAAGTTAATTTAATGTAATTTATAAATGTCGTTTCGATTTCATTATAGAAAATAATGTTGTAATACATTTAACAAGAAAAACGTTCTAAATGGTTCATTTATGTATATACATATACAAAAATTATTTTAGAATAAATACTTGCCCCTTATTTATTTGTTGTCTATGTTTCACGCATTTATCGATCGATTTAGAACATAAAAGCTCTTACGCAATATTTGTTGTGATAATAACTAAAGTGATTACCAATACGAACACTTAAAATTCATTTATAAATACTGTTATTTCTGTGAAAATGTTATTGCATAAAGATAACTCGTGTAATTTAAATGTAATGTAACATTTATATAAATTCAAAAGTAAGAGGAGTGGAGTAACGTGAAATGAAGCGACATTCCGCTCGCTCGAGTAGAATACGTTTGTGCGTTGTGTTGCGCAATGTGTTTTGACGGCGGACGGCGAAGAGCGTTGCTTCATTGCTGTGTACTACTGCCTATACATAACGCTCGGCTACAGTACGGTCAACAAGTCGTGGTCGTACTGTGAAATTGGGTGTTAAAGGCTTCGTAGATTTGATGTTAGGATTTTTCTTATTTTTGAATATATTCTTCCTGAGTCAACAATTTGCGTGAGTTTACAAAACTGAACTTCATGGCGGCCACGACTTATTGACCGTACTGTTCGTATGTATGTAGTTTTCTTGTTACATTATATGTGTGAAAACAAGGTGTCCGAGTTCTATAGGTAACCGAGCTATCAGCTTACACGACCTTATTGTAGGGTTTCGCATAATGCAGCCAGCTGGTCCAAGTACAAGAGTGCGACTGTAAGTGCGATGGTTGTGGGTTCGATTCCCAGTCGGGGGAATGGATATGTAATATTTTCTTTTCTCGTACGGGTAACAGCGATGAATTCCGCCATTTAAAACACATTGCTTTGAAAGTACGGCAGAAGGTGGGGAAGGGAATTGTCTTAATGGGAATGGCGTGTCTTAATACTAGGTTCCCAGTTCCATCTGCCTACCATACTATATTCGGTGTATAGCGTGAAGCTCAAAAAGATATATTTTACATAAATAATGTATAAATCGACGTAAACATATTTTTATGTATTTAAAAGCTTAAAATTAACTTTTAAAACTTCTTTCATGTAATACTGATACAATTTTATCTGTATCTTAACCTTTCCCGAAATAGCTTCATATATGTTTACATGGGTGTTTTTCTGCGAAGACAAAAATATTTTTGAGTTGTTTACGATCACGATACGATGGATCAGCATTCATCTAGCGCAATATTGGCTGATTACAAGTAAATACAACTAATAGATGCATTAAATCTTGTTCTTCACAATTTTAATAAAAATGTTATATTATTTCTTCCATCTAACATAGTAATCTTTAATATGACATATTTTGGTAAAAACACCTTGTCTTGTGTCGAATAAAACTTTTTTTCGAAATATTGTTTGTTACCTTTGATATTTCGTATAGTACCTTTTCTTTATTAAAACCCCTTGATATTATTCACTATCTATAAGTATGATATACGGTATATCCCTATACTATTACTAAATATATATATATATATATATATATATATATATATATATATATATATATATATATATATATATATATATACATTGAATCTGTTTACGTCTCAGAGGTTTTTAACCCACGAGCGACGAACAGGAAATGATTGAGGGCCTTTTATGTGTTATTTTTAAATTATATATTTTTACTTTGATAGTGGTACATAGAGTAGTATTTTATAAAATGTATTTATAATATATAAATTTAGTTAAAAGTAAAGACTTTATATACATACATATATTTTATTAATTCACCACTGCACCACTTAACCGCGATCTTTCTTTTTATATCGTCATTTCGAGAGATCGATTCTCAGTAAACATTGGAGCAACGCCAGTGCAATTGCACTTGCCGAGTTGCGGCTCGGCAAGTGTTGTCCATAATGACACAGTTCGAACGAAAAACAACACATTTTTATGATCTGCGCTAAGCCAGGTCAGTCAACATCGCTCAGTTGATACCGTTACTTTATATTTATTTAAGGCGTAGTCACTTGCCAAAATATTGTTGTTTACAGATAGGTTTATTCCGTTGGCCTTAATTACTTTCCTGTTGTATTGAAATTGTTTTTTTTTTTCACTTTGTTGTGTATTTATTTATAAATTTAATTCAAATATTAAATCTTCATCATTTTTCTATTTAAAATGTTAATTGATTAATTAATAAATTTTATAATATAATATGTAAAGAAATAGTTTCCTATATATATTATTTCAATGCGTTGACGTAGTTTCCTGTTTGTTCTGCTGTTTTTATTGTACGATGTGATTGTTTGTTTCGATGCGTGCTTTGTTAACAAAGACGTCGGTTGCTCAATTCAAAAGGCCGTCGCAAGGTCGCCCCGTGCCCGCGCCCGCGCCTCTGTGCCAGTCGCCGCTGTCACTCGCATTGCTGTGAGTATGTGAAACGAAATATGTTTGTATCGCACGAACCTAACCTATATTGTAAGTAAGTCTAAAACGACAGTAGAATTCAGTTTAGCTTCTCAATAAAATATTAATTATAATATTTTTTGAGATTCGGCTTTACATATTTTTTTTTACTAAAATGTAATCACACATTTCTTTTTGCCAACATTTTGATCTATATCTATGTTTTGAAATCCCGCGCTGTGAAAAAGTTTCACAGAGTTATCAAATGTGCCCATATATGTGCAGATATATTTGGCAAACCAAAAAAACTGTGTCGCCAGTTCGTTCTATACACTGGATATCCAACGTACAGTAAACCGAACGTTGATACTTATTTTTGTAATCGTTGTTAGGTTAGTCGTGGCGCAGGGGCACCAAGTGTGACTGCAAAATCAACTGGTTGTGGGTTCGATCCCCATTCGAGTTACATTTATATTTTCTATATTTATTTACATTTTTTTGTTGTCGAGGCAAAGCGCGGGGTTGAGTTCCGCCACTAATTACGCAACGCCTCCAGAACTCGGCGGAAAGTGGGGAACGGAGTGTCTTAACACTAGGTTCCCTCTGCCTACCCTGCTGTGTGCGGTATACAGCGTGAAGCTGAAGAAGAAGAAGACTTGTTAGGTTTTGATTGCATTCCACGATACGATATGTTTTACTGCGTTGCCCCGATACTAGCAAGTGGGCTAAGGTCGCGAACTTGCATTTTTCATAGCGCCCAGTTCTCGTTGTAACTAGTTAATAACTACACTACTACTATTATTAATTTACTTCAGCGATTATTGTTGCATTTACCCATTTATAGGGGGTCAAGGAGACACGCTTTCATTGAACAAACAGTAAATATTTTTACGAAATCTGTCTAAATGTTAAACTTATAAAAAAAAAACAGCTTCACGCTGTATCCCGCACACAACAGGGTTGGCAGAGGGAACCTAGTGTTAAGACACTCCGTTCCCCACTTTCTGCCGAATTGAAAGCATAGCGTGTTGAGTGTCAGAACTCAACGCCGCGCTTTGCCTCGACATTAGAGCGAAGAAATGGAAATCTAAATTTAAGTAAATATTTCATCTTCTCGAGTGGGGATCGAACCCACCACCAGTCGATTTTACAGTCACACTCTGGGCCCCTGCGCTACGACTGGTCTCGTTAAACTTATAACTAACTAATTATGTTTCTTGTTTTGTTTAACGTTGTATTAAACTGATATTTTATTATTGTTTAAGAAATAAAAACAACTGCATAGGACCAAATATTTTTACTGTATATTAATCATTATAATAAGATTGAATAGCAGTGAATTTCTAAGGCCTATATTTAGAAACCGCTCTCAAGTCCTGGTATCGATCTTGAGATGCCGTTTTCGTTTATAATTTACATTTCTATGTATGAAAACAGCATCACAAGATCACTCTCAGATTTGAGAGCGATTTATATTTGCTTGAAATCGGACCATTCCATGCAAACATAATATTAATGTTAAATAATTAATAATACCTTCATGTGAATAAGAACAGTTTTTTACGGATTATCTATTTTATTATATTCTATGTTTATCTATTGCAATTTTGATATAATACTTAATAAATTTCCTTAATTCCCTATGTTCAATTTTTTTAATGACTTGCAATTATTCACGTACGCTTTATAATTATTCTAAAATAGTTACTTTCTAGCTATTTGGAGGTAGATATTGAGTTATTGGTTATTATAGCTTTATTATATAAATGAAAGGTTTGTATGTGACTTAACTATTTACTTATAGATACTAAAATAGTATAAATAAATATTTAAACTTATTTGAGACCAGTCTCCTGCGCAGGGGCATAGGCGTGTGACTGTAAACCTGACTGTTTGTGGTTGCAATTCACATTCGAGGAATACAAAATATTTAATATGATTATTTCTTCGCTCTGGTGTCGACGCAGAACGCGACGTTAAGTTTCGCCACTCAACACGCAATGCCTTCAGAATCGGTTGAAATTGAGGGGAGGTCTTAACATTAGGCTCCTTCTGCCTACGTGAAGTGTGAAGAAAAAAAAGGCAATGTTTATTATTATTAACATATACTTTTCATAATGTATGAAATATGTATGTATGTATGTATGTATAAATTGAATTGTGCAATGCACTTTCGATGTAATGCGGCTACGTTTTAGAACTAGGTCAGTCGCAAAATAAAGCAAGCCACGTTTAGTATGAATTTTACCTCGCAATAATTTATATTGTAACATATTCACATTTTCAAATGTTAAGGTACTGACTTCTGCTGCTTCTTTATCTATGCTTTTCTACAAATACAAGACACAAATATTAGTTTTTTAATAATTATCTTGACTCCGACACTGACAGCATTAAAATATTTTAAATAAAATTTATTCAAATTGACTGATGTGATTTGATTTTTCATTTCTTTACGTTACATCCAATAACCTTGAATGTTTTTCTTAAGATAAGATAAAATAAACATAGTAAGAATGCATATAAAGTTTATTATGTAAAGTTTAAATATACAGAGTGTTGTAATATCTTTATTGTCATCGTCGGCCAGAATAGCACAGCGGGCGGTGTCGAGGCGCTTGCATGATTCACGCCGATATCTTTCGCCCGCCCTCAGACGGCGGAATGTAGGTCAATTCTCTTAATGGTTTGTTTGGGTCTACTTGATTTAGAAACTAACGAAATGAAAATCGATATATGTTTTTATATTTATTTATTTTAGTTAAACTATTTGTCATATTATTGTTTAGCTAAGAATATAGATGTTTTCTTAACTACAAGATTTAATATTATATAAATTTTTGTTCGTTAGTCAAATGGATAGAATGGCAAAGTATTCCTAGTAATGATTAAGAGATCAGAAGAAGGATTTTGTGTCACGAGTTGATTTACTATACGTTGTTTTTATTTTAGTGTGATTAGTACGAGTATTTGGATGAAGTGGTATATTTAGGAAGTATGTTCAGTAGAGATGGAAGATACAAGATGGATGTAGAAAGGCGTATTGCTGCCGGCAACAGTTAACGGTGTCTTAGCTGCATTGATGAGACGGCGAAACGTCAGCACAACTGCGCGTTTGGCCGTACACAATGCAGTGTTGGTAACGACGCTGTTATACGGCAGCGAAACATGGGTATTATAGAAGAACAATGCGATCTCTTCGTAGGATATGCGGAGTCAGCTTAGCTGATTGAATCCGCAATGAAGAGATACGCAGAATGGCAGGTACTTGCGATGACGTCACGTTGAGAATGAAGAAGAACGTGCTCAACTGGTTTGGGCACGTCGAACGAATGAGTGTTGAAGGAATGGCAAAAAAGATTTATAGGGGAAAAGTTAGCGGTAAGAGAGGTATAGGGAGACCTCAGTTGACTTTGGAAAACACAGTATCAAAGATAAGAGAGGAAGGTTACATCAAAAACATGAGAACTCCTCGGAGGACATGCGTGAAAAGATTGATGACAATGGACGAGGCGAAAGAGATATATAGAGACCGTAGCGTTTGGCACTCTGTTCTCTCTGATTACCCCGCTAGGGATACAGCGTGAAGATAAGTTAACTGTTTTTATTTTAGTAGGTATGTTTTAAATATATGACACGCATTCATCAGAAGCAGATGTTATATTTAGATTTGTGATCATTACAATATATTGTTAAATCATCATAATTGCTCTTCTTTGCTAAAAATACATTTAATATAGTGACAATCTAAATTAATTGCTATATTTGCAATAATTTGTTTTGTAATGTCACTTACACTTTCTGCAAACATTACATTATAATTATCTGACATAGCATAAGTCACAATCAGCATCTCAGAACGTGATTGTGAAAGTAAAAATATTATTTAATAAATATTATAATTAAAATAAAGACAGTTTTAGCTTTTTAGAATATAATTTTAAGTAATATACGACGACGAGCGTCGTGTTCGTAGACCTAATTTCCTTTTAAAGCGTGTATCAATATAACTGTGCAGGTTAAACTGGTAAATAGGTCACTTGCCCACGCTGCCCTAACTCCCAGTTTGTTTGGGTCTCTCGTATTGATTCCGATCCGAAAGATGTCACAGTGCGCACGCAGCACACCTACACTGTGCCAATGCAGCAGATGCATTTACTTTACGATATTCTGCAATACTGAGTTAAAAAAATATTTGATACATTTTGCATGTTTTTAGTTGTCGTCGATATTAATTTATTGATTTAACAAAATATTTGTACATGTTTTTTTATTTGCTAATGTTACATTATTTGCATTTTACTTATACAGTATTATCTTTCATAATATTGTCAGTAAAGCATCTTAAAATGGCAACCTTTTTTATTTAACACATACACGCGCGGCTTCGCCCGCTGAGACTTGTATATTAGACCCATATTATATATAATGTTTACATATTGTAGCCTATGTGTTATTCTGACGTATAAGCTATATTACTGCAAAGTTTCATCTAAATCCGTTCAATAGTTTTTGCGTGAAAGTGGAACGAACATCCTTCCTCACGAACTTTCACATTTATGTTATTCACAGTAACATATATCCAATAGCATATTAGACGGTTTAACTTTATTGCAATTATGATTTATTAAATTATAATAATAGAATGCGTGTTTAGAATCTAATAGTTGCTTATATTATTATAAATTCTTCAATAAAGTTCGGCAAATGTGCTGAAATATGTGAATAGAAGTCAAAGAATAGTTTTTCGTTATATTCTCTGATTAGATACTAAAATTTTTATAGGGCAATATAATATATACGTGTACATAATCAACTAAATGTACCCAGTTATATGTATAAGAAATCCAAGTTTAAGGAAGTCACTGGAATAGATATTAAAGGCTCACTGACAGGACCAAAGGCGTCTAGCGTAGGTTTGCTCGTGTCAGTGGGTTGGAGGTGCGGGAGCGGCGGGCTACGGGCTGCGGCGTGCGACACACAAACAAGTAGGCCACGGCTACTAGCTAGTTGCCACTTTGAATAACCGTAGTAATTTAGCTGCAGCTCTTTTTTTTAATGAATTATTACTGCATCTGTGGTAAATTATATAAGGATATAATAATATTAAAAAAAATACACTCAATACTATAAGTAACTGAGTTATAAGCATGATAGAAAAGTAAAAAAAAAACACTTTAGCTATAATTTATCTTGCAAGTTAGTAGGTAAAATGGTGTTGAAAATAAAATATTTTATAATTTATAATTGTATTTATTTTTTATTAAAATGCTACACGTTGAAAAGTTAACAATTAACAAGCAATTAAAATAATTACATCAATTCTCATTCTTTATAATAATCTCATCAAAGTCAGTGAGTGATATTAAAATTAATTAACTTTATATATATATATATATATATATATATATATATATATATATATATATATATATATATATATATATTCTTGTTTTATGCAATATTGTGCAATGAATGAACATTCTATGTAGGGCACGGCTCGCAGCGGCGTCGTCTGGTAAGTTTGCTGCGCGCGCATGCGCCGCCTAACCTGAATCCTGCAAACCTGGCGTTCGATCGCGTTACGTAGACGCTACGTGAAAATGTGAAACGTAATCGTAAGTAGGTCGGCGGGCGGTGCGCGCGCAACCTACCGCCGCCGCCCCCCACCTCCCCCCACTCCCCCTCCCTCCCCCCACAGCGCCGCACGACGACGTCACTATTGATCGCCCACGTGGCGCCGTAAATGACGTAGCGCTGTCGCGTCGATAGTACACCCCTGCCGTACACCCCCGACGCCGCGAACACCCCCACGCCGTCCCACCGATACTTGCATTCTGCAGTTAAAAGCATTTCCTACCCCAACTACCTATCAGAGCGTAAGCCACAATTTTTACTGGCGCCATTAATGAACGCGTTCATCGAATATTGATATGTTTCAGGTTAATTCTTCAAATTTGTTTTATTATGTACCTATATAATACCAAACAAATAAAAATCTTGGCTGTATTCCTTCCAACGGCGCACTTTGACCTTTTAAGACTGAGGCAAATGTTTGTTTAGTCGATACGACTATTTCGTCTCTTGTACATGGGGTTTTATTTTTAGCAATTGTGAAAATTTTTTATTTGTGCATTAAATATTGATATACGTTGACGTCATATTTTTTGTCCAGATAATATTATTATAATCAGTTACCACATTAAATATGTGTAATGTAAAAATTATCTTATGCATTTCAATGAAATCTCTTTGAACGAATACTCATAATTACTTCAACATTTCTTTTTTTTTCATTTTCATCCTCCATATGGCGGAATAGGCAGAGGGAACCTAGTGCTAGTCCTTTAGTACTTTCAGCCGAATTTTTTGAGGCATTGCGTGTTGAGTAGTGGAATTCAACGCCGCGCTTCGCCTTGGTACCAGAACGAAGAAATAAAAATATTAATAAATGATAATTTATTCCGAGTGGGAATAAAACCCACAATCGGCTTACTTACAGTCACACTCTTATGCCCCTGCGCCACGACTGCCCCAATCCAACATTTGTTCCATATATTATGTATAAATATTAACAGAACATGAGACATTAACAAGATTATATTACACGCTTGATGGCAAAAATGTTTATTTATAAACATAAAAGTTAATCCTGAAACTGAATCCGTACATACGCCGTGCGCTCTTTATGTCACGCTCACGCCGGGCGGCTCGTGACGTTGCGTACTGCGCAACACGCAGTTTACACATTTCGCCATGTTTATATTTATTAGTATCTCACATGATAATAAATAGACTTGAGTATTATTAGATAACGCGGTTACTTTATAATGTGCACTTTTCTTTTTTTTTTTAATAATTATTTTAGTATTATATGGGGCCAGTCGTGGTGGAGGGGCACAAACTGTGACTATAAAATCGACTGGTTGTGAGTTCAATCCTCACTCGAGGAGATGAAATATTTACTTAAATTTATGTTTCCATTTCTTCGCTCCGGTGTCGAGGCAAAGCACCGCGTTGAGTTCTGCCACCTAACACACAATGCCTCCAGAACTTGGCAGAAAGTGGGGAACGGAGTGTCTTAACACTAGGTTCCCTGTGCGGGATACAGCGTGAAGCTGATTTATTTATAGCTGATATATTAAACTTAGAAATATTAACACAATTCTCAATGAACCTCAAGATGACTAAGGTAAAACCTTTTTAAAATAATATGAATGATAAGCAGCATCAATGACTTTATTTTTTTTCTGGATTTGAAATCCACAAACAAATACTAAATAATTTAGATTTTTTTAATAAAGCGATCTTCATTATAAGTCACGATTACATAATATTGCATAATTTTATTTAATACATGAAAAAAAACATTGTTTTCAGATTATTGAGATAAATATAGATTTGATTTATTGTATGTACCTGGTTTATTGCACTACTATTTTTTGACAATAAGTTTTCATTTTATTCATTTCATATTGACACTTCAGCCTAAGTATGTACCTTAAGTATGCTACCAACACACTCGATATCTTAAAAGATATATTACTATATCAAAATATAAATGAAACAAGCACTCAAATTTAAATTATCTAATCATAAAATCAAAATAAGTATAATTTTAATAAATATTGACATATTTATATATAGGTTACTTTATATTTGTATAAAAAAATCATTTTAAGTATATTTAAGCTGGCAGGTAATAGTAGTAGGTTGATATTTGTAGGTTTTATGGGTCGCGAAGGTGGAAAGGGCAGAGGTCGTGGTGCATTGCAACTGCAGTGAGCCGTGGGGGAGTGGGCAGGTGGGCGTCTTGCGGGCGGCCGACGGGCGGCACCGGTTACGTAAGTCTATCGCCGTAATTATACACCACCCAGTTCCGTTGAGGCTGAAGGTTGTTGAGCATAAGGTCGGCTGTCTGGGTCACTATATACCGCGGACGCGTCATTCGCTTTTTATAGATAAATTGTTTAGCGAATTTATCACGTTAATTACACAACATTGTTCTTGTGCATCCTCTGATGATCACGTTTTTAACTTCAATTATTCATCCTTGCTCGTGCATGCAATGCATGTTGGCTTTGACGATTTTTGTTTACGATTTCAACGAAGTAAATTGTAAATTATGATTACCTTTACTATTAACCTTCGCTTTATTATGACTTGAGATTAAGAATGTAATATTTATATAAACATTTGATTATATAAATAAGAATTTTGATTGCTCACCGTACGAAAATATAAGTAGTTTTGGTATATGTTTATGTGCTAAGAAAGATTTACAGTATCTTAAAGTGTTCAGTTTAACTCGCTTTTCCCTTTTAGTTCACTATTCTTAAGCAGTCGGATATGTTGTAAAAATTATAAAAATAAATTTATTTTAGACTTTTTAATTTCAATATTGAAATGGTTTTTCACTAGTTTTCATTCGATACCCATCAAACCCATCTTTATTTACAAAGAAGTTTATGGAACGTTTAATTATTGAACTGATTATATTTATAGTCTGATTTGATTGATTTCTGATTTCTCCCCTGGTCCCCACTTGCGGAAATGAAATATTTATTTAAATTTATATTTCCATTTCTTCGCTTTGGTGTCGACGCAAAACGCGGCGTAGAGTTCCGCCACTCAACACGCAATGCCTCCAGAATTCGGCGGAAAGTGGGGAACGGAGTGTCTTAATACTAGGTTCCCTCTGCTTAGTTTGCTATGTGCGGGATACAGCTTGAAGCTGATTTTTATATAATATGCACATGCTGTGTTACATGTAGAAATCTGCAAATCATCACACATTTTTTTTGGATGTTCTTCCATTAGTGGATCATTAAACGCATGAAAAACATTGCTGTTTTGTTAACTTATTAAAAAGCCATTTTATAAATTTTCCTGGGTTTTTTGTGTTCTTGGATTAAAGCATTTTGCCACCACGGTACTTATTATTATATCAACTAAATACATAACAGTATGAAAATAATATTAATATAAAATTCAGAGAATTTTTATAGGTACGTGCTTGTCTAGTCAATACTGCTTACAATCGCGCTATCGATTCCGTTAAATCAGATAATATAGTTAAAAACAACTTTTATCGGAAACTAATACAACAGATACGAGAGTGTATGTGAAATGTTGTTATTCATAGGGCGAGTTGCAGTAACACCGTGACGCACGGTCGGGACACGTGTATGTGTAGGTGAACAAATGCG
Organism: Heliconius erato x Heliconius himera; assembly: GCA_013421005.1. NCBI lineage: Eukaryota > Metazoa > Arthropoda > Insecta > Lepidoptera > Nymphalidae > Heliconius > Heliconius erato x Heliconius himera. The sequence continues at coordinate 72,261 of JAATLQ010030462.1, read as the reverse complement.
GTGGCGCCGCGGGTAGGGTTACCATTATTAAACAGTATATTTATATGTCAACTAACTTACTTCTGGCTAGTTTGGCTTGAGGCCAGTCGTGAATGTAAAACCGACTGCTTGTAGGTTAGATCCCCACTCGAGGAGATGAAATATTTACTTAAATTTATATTTCCATTTTCTTCGTTCTGGTGTCGAGGTTAAGCGCGGCGTTGAGTTCTGCCACTCAATACGCAATGCCTCCAGAATTCGGCAGAAAGTGGGGAACAGAGTGTCTTTACACTAGGTTCCCTCTGCCTACCCTGCTGGTGCGGGATACAGCGTGAAGCTGATTTTATTTTTACTTCTGACTTTAGAAAGGCACCATTACTATTTATTATGTTTTACCACGAATATATACAACCCCTATAAAATAACATGAATTGACTAGCCATTTTGTTAGTATAATGTTTAAACAAATACAGTCCGCGAGGCGTAAGCTGAGCTTTGTATTGGTATGAGTGTACACGGATAGTGTAGATGTGATGACGGCTAAATACGTTTAGAATATAAGATTTACTTGAATTTATTAATTTTAGTTGACAAAATTTTGACTAATTTAAACAATTAGAGCTATATTTATATATTTACATATGTCAGTTACTTGGATAATGCTAATGTTTCGAAACTCCATAGGGAGGATTATTTATCTTTCTCTTATTAAATATTCATAAATCAGGATCTATCTTGAGATGTCATTTCATTCATAGATTATTAATACGGGCCTAAGTAAGTATACAAACGTAAAAAACACAAAAAAAAACCCATAACCTTCTTGATAACATAAGTACTTACGTATACTATTTACGTCAAGTGACTTATCTAAAGTTCATAGAAATATGTTACTGTAAGTATAACTGATATTTACAAAAAATATGATTGCAATCTTATCTTTGCCCTAACTATAAAATAGTTTTGTTTTTCTAGGTATCAACGACAACTATTACATTTATCGTTCACGTGACCATTAAAGAATATAATATAATATAATAATTTAATAAACGTCTTTTGTTTCCATATTATTAATTGTTATCATTACAGTCAATCTGGGCAACTATAATTCTTCGGGTAACATTGACTGTAGGACTTAGGAGCTAGTTTCGGTATTTTTTGCGTATGGTACAATACTATTGATTATTTTTGTTTTATATGTTTATTTTAATTATTAAATAATAAATGTTAACTTTAAAAACGAAAAAAAACTTAAGGCTCAACACAAGGAAAACACAAGTATAGACGAAGATAACGTTACTTTAGTATCATTAATATCAAACATGCTAAATGAATTGTGTGAAATTAAAAAGAAATATATAATGATACTAGAGGGCGCGCGCGGCTTCGCCCGCTTATTAGGAGTGAATTCTAAAAAAACCACGAAACACGTGTTCAATAAAATATTTTTAACAGTCTGAATTTAATTTTTTATAATAATCGGTGGCAATTTAAAGATTTTTCCATATGAATTTTCAACCCCTTATTTGAACCCTTAGGGGGTGAATTCTTAAAAACCCTGAAACACGTGTTCAATGAAATATTTTTAAGAGTCTGAATTTCAAATTTTATAAAAATCGGTACAGATTAAATTTTTTTTTCATACAAACTTTCAACTCCTATTTCATCCCTTTAGGGTTAAAATTTTTTAAATTCCCTTCTTAGTGGATGTCCAGAATATGAAAATAAACATCTGCCCAAATTTCACGTTTCTACCATCAGCGGTTACGGCTCTGCGTGCGTCTTACCTCAGTCAGTCAGCACAAGTCCTTATATATATATAGATAGATTGTATCTACAGTAGATACCAGTAAAATTAATATAAATGAGCCTAGGTTCTAGATAATTGGTGACGATTTTGGGGCGGTTATGGGGGGTTTAGGGAGTAGACTATTAATACTCAAGTTCTTCCAATTTTTTTATTTGCTTAAATTATTTTCGCTTGTTTTCTTTTTAACTTGCCCATAAGTTTTCCATTTAACGTATTTTTAAGTATTTTTTCATATGTTCCACATTAAAAATATATATCCAATGATAGTATAATATTTTTTTTATAATATAAGACAAATTGCGGAATGTTTTATTACGTCAATTACATGCCTACTTCGAAGTCAAATGGCCTTACGGGTTTAATTATGAAAGGTACCTACCGTGGACTATAAACACAGGATTAGGTAATCATTCCAAGAAAAATACACAAACATCATAATTCCGCGAAGTGTTCAACTAGAATAGATAATGCAAATATTCATATGTCCGAGTAGTAGTATGGTCCTAATTGGAAATTGCAAAATAATATGTTCGACGTTTATCCTTATACTGTGTTCTTTATGGTACTAATATTTACAAATAATTGATATATTTGTGATTATATCTACGTTATATTTTTATATATTTCTTCACATAAAATGAAATTGTTATTTTAAAAAATATAAAAAATAAGGAATTGGTATGAAATTAAATATTATTTTATTCTTATATTTAAGGAGAACTCTGATATCTTTGTATTTAGCTGAGAAAAATCTTAGAGAGACTTAAGAATGCTTAAAATAGTACAAGTTTTCACAACAATAAAACTTGTATTATTGTGGAGAGACGATGTACAGCATCAGTGAGAGAGGGCGCTGTATACTTCCTTTTTAGCAGCCGGTGATTTTCACTTCCAGAAGTCACTTGGTCCCAGGTGGTAGGGCGTCTAAACTTATGAAAGGTACAACGACGCTTCTTACCTCATCCTGGCATTACAGACTCAGTAGATGTAGTAGATGCAGCTAAGGAAGCTGCGGTCAAATTCACAACGTTCATACGACAAGCTCTCCGCAGCTGCTCGAAAGAGGTCCCAGATCCGCCTAAAGAGAGGTTTGAGATCTTCGGGAAGCTCAGGAAACTAATCCGACGTAAAAACTTAGCCACCGAAGCTCACGACACTTGCCCGAATGCCACAGACAGTAAAAAATTAAACGACAAAACTGCGCTTTCGATAGCGCAGTTTTGACCTTTCGATCTGACAGTGGCGACTATGCCTCCTCTCACTAAACCCGACAACACAATAGCGGCTGACAACACCGAAAAGGCGGAATGCCTCGTGGATAGTTTAGACTCACAATGCTCATCGAGCACTCTGCTATGTGACCTGGATCACTTATCGAAAGTGGACTCCGAGGTCATAAAGTGGCCTTCGATGCCCCGACTGGCGAACCGATTTGCCCCACAGACGTAGACGAGGTAAAGTCCATTCTGAAGAACTTTAACCTCAAAAAGGGCCCGGACAAAATCCCAAACAAAGTCTTAAAAAATGTTCCGACTCAATTAATTTCTTTGCTGGTCCTAATTTTCAACCTAAAAAACCCCCCAGTTACAGACCTATCAGTCTCATTAGCAGTTTAGGGAAGTTTATGAGAGAATCATTCTAAATATATTAAAAAAAATTATCGAAACAAAACATCATTTTCAAGTTCATCAATGAACAGTTCAGTTTTAGATTCTACCACTTGTCCATACACCAAATTCACCGGTTAACGATGCACCTCTCGAAATACAACGTCCGTAGATCGGTTCGCAGCAACAGGCTTTTTATTTTCTTAGACATAGCCAAAGCCTTCGACAAGGTTTGGCACAACGGCCTGCTCATCAAACTCCGTCGTATGGCACTGCCAGACTCTCTCGTTAACATCATTCGAGAATACCTGTCGAATCGCACGTTCTGACACAGATTAAAAGGGACACTATCGTCCTCTAGACCCGTTTGCGCCGGAGTCTCGCAAGGTTCCACACTTTCACCAATTTAATACGCGCTTTACACCAGCGAAATTCCGACAAATAAAGTCGAACTTGCGATGTATGCCGACGACACCGCCCTTTATACCACGGATCGTTCCGCTTGGATCCTAGCCGAAAGACTGCAACAAGCTGCCGACGCCCTAGGCGATTGCTTTAGCTAGTGGCAGTTTGAAGTTAATCCGGAGAAAAGCGCAGCCACTCTCTGTCGTAAGCGTTACAAGACCGTCTCAACTATTTACCTACAAGGCAAACCGGGAATGGGAATCCCAAGTCAAATACCTAGGCGTCGTACTAGATTCAAAACTCCCAACCAACCGACCAACTTTCTCGGTGGCCTACCTAGGGGTAGACCCGAAATAAAAATCCGGCTCACAATGTGAAGAAATTCCACCTTCAACATTACACTTAACACTTTCACTTTAAACAATGTTATTCTGATGGGAAATAACGACGCTTAAGATAAGATTTTTTTTTCGACTTGGCTTTATTGCTGTAGACCTGATAGAGATAGTCTTGATACCTTGATACATGATGGTCGTCACAGCTTAGCGCTTAAGGTCAGAAGCGTAGTTGCACCTTTTATAAATTTAGGCGCCCTACCACCTGAGACCACATGACTTATGGCATATCACTGATTAGTCGAGAACAACAATCGGAAGTGAAAATCATTGGCTGCTAAAAAGGAAGTATACAGCACCCTCTCTCACAGATGCTGTACATCGTCACGTCCCACAAATAATATCTTGCTTTTATTATAATTTTATTTATACCTAAAAATATTTTGGGTTATATAAATGTATGACTTATGTGTAGTGTCCAGATGATTAACTACTAGTAACTAAACTAACTGATTACTATCCAAATATTATTGTTTTTGTTGTACATATATAAATGTACCAATGTGGAAAATAAATGTTGTGTTATCTTTTGGAATGTTTTTGTTCTTTGCTCATTCACTTTAACTACAATAGCTTCTTTATTTTACCATTTGATTACTATTTTATTATGTACAAAAAAGTGGAAATTATAAACTTTACTTATATAATATGGTCCTTGTATTAGAATATGTAGAATATTTAACCTTAGTTTATAGTTATTGCCATTGTTTTACTGTTTTTATTATACATTGATAATTCCGTAAGTTATTAAGATTTTATTTACTACATTGTCATACAAAATCCTGTAAATATTGTTTGTGTTCTATATTATAAAGAGGTACTTTTGTATTTTGTAATCGCTGAATTAAAAAAAACAACGATTAGGCCGATTATAAAAAAATCTTATGTGAATATAAAAGCTACATTGTATTGCTTTAAAAATTATTATAAATCGTAAGGCAGGGATCTTCTTAGCGTAAACTGTAAACACAGTGGTAGGTGTAGGTCCGATCACACCCGACAATTTTTTTATTTACACTCTGCGGTAAAATCTCTGATGAACTAAATACGGCGTTGCGTTCCGCCATCTGATCACACTGGCGCGGGCGGCTAGAATTCGTAAAATCTAAAATTCTCGGGAAAACTGCATTCTTTCTGTCTCCATATAGTTAATAATTAATTAAAATTTAAATATTTTAAACTCGATTTTCTCGATATTTATAAAATGTTATTTCTGCCCATTTTCCTTAAAACGGCAATATTGTGTATATGGGTACTTACAAATAATACAATGTTATGTGTATACCAACAATATACATATTTTTTCACCAAAAACTATACCAATATAAATAAATAATGTATACAATGTATTTTACATTTATATATGTACTTAGGTGACTAAGTACCGTCAGTCGGCCATTACTTTATTTGTTAAGTTCCGCATTGTAATAATATGGAGTTCCCCGTTAGAATCACTGCTGTAGGATTTGTAAATGATTACTTGCTTATATTGAATGCTATTTATAAACGAGTGACTGTGTACGAGGTTTGTTTATAAACAACTGCAAGGAAAATGTAAAAATAACACGTATTGATTAATGATTTTGACCCTGAGCATCTTGGGGTTTTTTCTAGAAAGCACTGGTAAATTTGATTATATGAGGGTATCAGGAAGCTGTTTCGGGGTCATTCAGATAGCATTGCAGAGTCCAGCACTGCGTTATGTCTTATCAAAACGAGACATTAAAAAATATTTTAAATATAAAATATACTCCCTAGCGAATATCGAACCTAAGTTCGTTTACTGGCCTTCACAAATACAAATATTTTATATTAACTTATTTGATACTAACGGACCCACGGCTTCGCCCGCTTGAACTATATTTTCGGTTTTCGATAGGCTTAAAATGAGTCAAAGCTATCAAACTAAGCCGAAAAAGAATAATAAGTAGACATAAGTAGGGGAAATAAAATTCTAACTATTTATATAATTATCTGAGTAATTAAAATAAACAAACAAAATAGGTAAAAGTAAAAAAAAAACAAAATTAAATCAGCTTCACTCCAGTATCCCGCCCACAGAACGGTAGGCAAAGGGAGCCTAGTGCTTAGACCCTCCGTTCCCCTCTTTACGCCGTATTCTGGAGACATTGCGTGTTGAGTGGCGGAACTCAACGTTGCGTATGCCTCTACACCACAGCGAAAAATGGAAATATAAAAATGAATATTTCATTTCCTCAAGTGAGAATTGAACCTACAATCAGTCGCGTTTACAGTCACACTTTGTGCCCCTGCGCCACTAGTTACTTACTAAAGGAAATTCTTAATATTAAAAAAAATAAAGCTCCCATGTTCAGACAGACAGAATATTAAAAATAATAAAGCCCCTATGTTCACAGGCAGACAGACAGATAGACCGACAGCGTTACTTTCGAATTTATGATATAAGTATAGATTGCTATATATTTGCAGGCAAACCTCTCGCCTTGAGTTCATTTGAATGTCGTTTTTTTTTTATTTAATGAAACAGACTTTATATATTTTTCTAAGTTAATATAAAACAATTGGGGTTAATTTTAAGTAAATCAGTTCAGCCGACTTACATACATACCGACTTACAAAAAAATAAAAAATATTTTCTTTGCTGTCTATTATTCTTTTTAAGTCTCCCCTCTATCAATTTCATTCAAAAATACGAAATATACAAACAAAATATTTTTACTGTCTTATTATATGTATAGATAATATATATTTTTTTTAATTTAATCATATTGAATGTATCCATAACTTTTTTTATCTATTGACATCGAGTAACATCATGGCGTTCTGTTCATTTCATAAGGAAAATACGTCTGATACTGGCCGATAACTTAGCTTTTAAATATGGAATAATTTAAAATTGCATTTAACAAAAAAACATACATAATGAAACTTGGAGGACAATTGTTATTTACCATTTGGATACTTAGTGACTGATACGAAAAAAAAAATAACGGAAAATTTTTATAGCTATTTTATGGACGATAAATAAAAATAATAAGTAATATCTTTAAAGTAATACTTCTTGTATTATTGGTGTAGCTATTTACTTATTGTAATTAAAACTTGGTAAAGAATTAAAATAAAAACAAATAAATATTATTTGTAAAATAAATGTATAAGTCATACTTCTTATCAACATTTTAATGAATATGCTGAATATAGGGAACTGGGAAAAGTGTATTTATGCTTACCACAAAAATAACGTTTATCTGAGCAAAATGGAAATACCAACTGATTGTGAGTTATAACCAATATATATTGTTATAATTTTTTTGTTAATGCGATTTTAACAAATACATTTCCTTAAGTTCCCCTCTACGTCCCAGTTTAAAAGCGAGAGCCGTGAACTATGTATCTGCATCATCCTGATAAGATTAAACAGTAGGCAATATCTAATTGGTGAAATGTATTGCATTTCAATAAATATAAATTGTGTTTAGTTATATAATTAATTATTCTTTTAATTATAGGACTTAACATAAAAAGCAGAAGTAATATTAATTATATACTTTGGGATCGTCTCGGCACATAGGACATAAACCAAAAAAAATATATACTTCTAGGGGTATTTATAAAAGTAAATTTATAACTGAAACATTTTTTTTTTTATTTTTGTCTGTTTTGTGCAGAATATTGTAGTGTATTATCAAAGTTTAAATATTTTCCTCTCCAGCAACCCGTCTATTCGTAAATTATATTAATATGGCACCTATTAAGGAAAGTTGGTCAGTGCTTAAAATACTGACCAGCATTTTCTTATGTAAAAAACTTTAGGTTCACGCTGTATACAGCACATAGCAGGGTGGGTAGGCAGAACGAATATGGAAACCTAGTGTTAAAACACACCGTTCCTCATTGACACACTGAGGCATTGCGTGTTGAGTGGCGGGCGGAACTCAACACTGCGCTTTATCTCATTGCCAGAGCCGGAAAATGAAAATATTTAACACTTCTTTCGACCGAGTGGAAATTGAACCCACAACCGTCGCGTTTACAGTCGCACGCTTATGCCCCTGCGCCATAACGAAGGAAAATGGAAGGTTAATATTATTGATAGGGCAAATTTAATTTTAATAAAGGAAAAAGTAAAAAAAATAAGTTTAAACTCTTCATCTTATTCGACTAAAGACCGAAAATATGAAAGGAAATAAAAACGATATTTTCCTGTTTTGCGTTTTGCAACCCAATATGAATCCTTCTTGAAGTTGGGTTCTACCACCCATGACGCTAAATGTGGAGAACAGAGTAAATTATATAGAGACATAGATAGCCAGAGGCCTATCTTGTAAAATGCAGTAGACGAATATAATCTATATAATTGAAACTTATTTTGAAAGGACATCTCATGTAAACGTAAGGGTTAAAGTATTAAAGTATATTCACTCCTAAATAATACAGACGTCTAGACAAAGTTAGATTTCAGTTTAGTCTAGACGGGCCATGACCCCTTTATCGCGTTACTTGAATCTGGTACTGATATCAGCTACTTAAAAGTAGTTTATATTTACCTGAATGTTGGTCTTTTGCTGCTTTATTACCTGCTATATTGACGGCAAAAAAACTATATGCAATTATACTTATCCCCAATTCTGGTTAGGGTTCGTTATATGCGTTTGTTAGTTCGTCGGTATGCCACAGTCATTTTACTCGGAGATTATGGATACTGTGTTATTAAATTAGAAAAGTGTGTGTAGGTTGTATTTCAGATACACCAGGGGTGTATGAAAACATTTATTTTTAAGAAAACGTATAAAAATTTGGACGTAGCAGGATTTGAACCCACGCCTCTTTGGAAACCGTCCAAACGCTCATCTAAGTCATTCATTCAAACGCTGAACGGCGCGGGTTCTAATCTTGCTTCTTTCAATTTTTTATACGTTTTCTTAATAAGTATTTCTTTTTCCTAAATGTGGAATAACACTTTAAAAATACTAAACGATTTCTTTTGTTGTACAAAAGTATATTTGTTTAATACATTAATACCAAACCATTAAAAATATATAAAGTCTCACTACAGACCTTTAAACATTGAGGCCAGTTATCAATAACAACATGCTCTTTTCCTATGGGGAAATTCGTCACAGTTAACCGTATGAATTATTTTAGGGATTCTAAATTATCATGACGCTTAGAGCATATCTTACTCTCTAAAACTGACCATAAATCATAATCCAGTGGCTTAAGATGGAGTGGAGTGGAGTTCAGAGCCATTCTTCAGTTCTGATGAAGTCCGAAAAGTTCAATTCTGACCAAGATAAGATGAATCAAGCTTTATAACCCCACGCTGAGTCTTGCTGAAAGGAACATTATTGGTTATTATAACATGGTGTTATTAAGAGGCTTAAGTACCTTCTCTAGAATGATAATTTGATACACTATTGATATCTTTTTCAGAAAAATATGGTGCAGTCACTCCTTAATATCAAATCTCAATCACTCCTTCATAGCTCCTTTCATACCAAATCATTATTGAGGTCGGATAATGCCCACGTTGTACTTTGTTGACTTATTGGGAAGCTTTTTTAGAGCTTTCAACATAAATACGGTCATATTGTTTTTAAAAAAAATTATATTTATTATTTTCTATTTGGTGAACAAAATTTTTCGGTTATCTCCCTTAGCGTTAAGTAGTTTTTTGGGTTTTACCACCCTATTCGTTTTTAATTTATCAGTAAAGAAATAAGCTGCATGTCCTAAGTCATCTTTTAAAATACGTGACATGATTTTAGGCGCAATGAGCTATCTTCATCTCCCGAGATAAAATCTATTGCCTTTTTCGAATTCTTTCCCTTAATGCTTTGATTGCCTTTTTCGTACAAATAGTACGTGGACGGCCAGATTTTTTTCTGTCACAAACAGAGGAGGTTTCAATGTACCTATAAACAGCCCGGTACACAAAAATTGATTAATACCAAGGGTATGGAAGATTTTAAAAATTGTATTTGGCTCCATACCTAGTTTATGTAATGCAATCACAGCTATTCGGTTCTCTTTATCACCCCACACCATTTTAATATCACAAAATATATGCCTGAAAATGAACACACCATCGAGAATCGTATAAAAATGAAAGTTTATAAATTCAAAGGTAATATTTTGTTTATTTTTAATTTGAACAGTATTTATGGCCTAAGACTAAGTATATATAATAAAGATTGTCTTTGATATACATCATTTAATATGTAAGTATAACTTGAAGGGTGAGAGCTCATTACTGTTGTTCAACGAGCCGTCCCTCAGCGCTCGCGGTGATGATCGCGCGGTCAGACATTACCGATGCTTCGTTAGTTCCGCACCGTTGCAGCACAACAGTTATATTCCAGTTTTTCACTTAGATCTATATGTATATATACATATATATCCAGGCTTTCTTCAATTAGGACTTAAATGGCATGTTAATGTATACTTCTACGGATTTTTGTCTGAGTAGGTACTTCAGTAATTTTTAGATGTCCAGAATTTGTCTTGATCAGACGCAAATGATGGTAATGTTGTGAATGCGTTAAAAAATATAAAGTTATTTGTATATTTATAACAAAATGTGAGGTGAAAATTTTGATACTCTCGGAGATTTCAAATACGAGGTGTATTTAAAAAAATCCTACATTAACAAAAATTTTTATAAACTCTCTATATCGCTGTGTCGAATTTCACACTCCTTCGTCCGCACAATTGTCTTAAAAAGAGGTACAAAGTTTTTGCTTATTAATGTGAATCTATATGTACAGGATAAGTTATAAGAAATCTTTAGTCAATAGCTCTATTACAAAACTAAGCCTAAAGAAATACGGAACATAATGTTTTAAATTACACTGTTTCGGCTGAATATTTCGATTGGACACTGCCTCCTTTCCTAACAATGAGAGTGTTGCGTGGGAACCGCGTAGGCATCAATCAGTTCCCACGGCCTTTGTATACCAACCTACGGCCTAGCCTTCAGCAAGATTGACAAAATTGGGAAACTAATCTGGGAATAATTAAAAAATAGCTGCTTATAATATTTAATATTAGTTATATTAAATAAATAAGAGTTAGAGTTAGAGATTAGTAAATGACAATATTCTTTTTTTGTATGCCAGCGACTACTTACGTATAACGCAAAAAAAAATGAGAATATTAAAAATATCGTAAAACGTAATTATGAAAATCCTAAAAATATACTACCTAAAAGTATAAAATAGTCAAATTATCAATAACTAGTACCTGTTATTTAATAATAATTTTGATTAATAATACCAAGACAATACGGTTTGCGTCGACGCGACGCCTCCAAGGTCGATGTCATTGAACCTCCGTATACGTTTTTCGTCGCGCCAGTCGCACTTTACCTGCTATGGTAATAAAAAATCAGTAAATACGTATACAATATTGTTTTGTATGTATTTTTATAAATGAAACATCTTAAAAGACACTATGAAATAGAATAAATATACAGCTGTAATATTTTTTTTCAATGACAGTAAACTATATTCGTAGTGAAGCTACACTACACTACAGAAGTATAAGAATAGATTAACTCCGTTTCCCGCACAGAACACGGTAGGCAGAGGGAACCTATGAACCTAGTGTTACAGACACTAACCACATTAAGGTACATCTGTTCCCCACTTTCCGCTGAATTAATAAGAATAAATATTATAAATTAATAAAAATAAGTTTTACTATTCAATATTGTTAAGATCGAATTGACTTTAAGTACTTTTGTTATATTTACATTGAGTGTATAATAAAGTGTAACATCGATCGGTTCCAAACAATAGCGGGGTCGGAAGTTGTCAATATTTGATGTAAAGATGACGTCAACTGAGTTTACAGCGTATTTTTTTACATTACATGAGGTCCTGGAAATTATGAATACCATTCATTTGTAGCGTTACTAAGCACTATTTGAGTAGATAAAAAATCAGCTTCACGCTGTATCCCGCACACAGCAGGATAGGCAGAGGAAACCTAGAGTTAAGACACTCCGTTCCCCACTTTCCGCCGAGTTCTGGAGGCATTGCGTGTGTGGCGGAACTCAACGCCGCGCTTTGCCTCGACACCAGACCCGACGACCGAAGAAATGAAAATATAAGTGTAAATAAATATTTCATTTTCTCGAGTGGGGATCGAACCTACAACCAGATTTTACAGTCACACTTTGTGACTGTAAAATCGACTGGTCTCACTATTTGAGTAGATAGTAGTGATTATATTTTCGTATAGTTTTATTATTTTACAGAACATCAATAGATACAATGTTTTATTTAACAAAGTAATTATTAACATCTTCTTACAAAAAAACATACATCATTGAGTTGTTTTTATCAGATATAATAAACAAAAATATATAGGTACGTACGCCCCAATTTTATGTACACAACGATATGATCATGTGACCAAAGCATGCTCAATGTACGTAGTATTTAATTTAAAAAAATTTACATTTATAAATACATACTTATAGGTATTTTGTCTTGTTTTGTTTGTGTACAGAAATAAAGAATCTGGTAAAACTGATGTAAGGTTGCTTTATAATATACCTACGTAAAAAAAACTAAATTCAAATATCGGTGAATATCTATGTAGGTATTGTACATATCCAGAAATATGCGAATACCCTCAACAACAACTGAACCGATGATGGTAAAATTTTAAACCCGCTTAAGTTAGAATATCAAATCAAAAAGAATCACGTCGATATGAAATCGTGGATAAAAATGGTTACACTTAAAAAAAATTGCATCAACGTCAAATATCAGCTAATTTCAACAATATCAAATTCATTGTATAAGTATGTCAAATTCTCTTCTTTTTGTCTGAAGTCATTTTGGGGTTAAGAAAGGAAATAGGATTTTCAGAAATTAATAAATTTACGATTTATTTCTACTGGAAGTTTATGCTGAGCAAAATCTAAATAATTATTTATATCCTCATGTAGTCACTGGATCTTTCTTAGAAAACGTAACGTAATTCAGTGTCAACATACAACCATGCTACAATTAGATATACATTTGATTCTGGAATTATTATAAAATATTAATTTACTACCAGTAAAGTATTAGATCTACATACTTATTATAACCGAAAAAAATATTTTATATAATTTTTTTTAAAAAAATCAAGTGTTATTTCACACTTAGGAAACAAAAATACCGACCAGGTCGGTTTCCAGGAGGCTCGGGTTCGAGTCCCGCTACGTTCAAATTTTTATACGTTTTCTAAATAAGTAATTTTATATCAGTTATACACTGTATCCAGCGCACAGCAGAGTAGACAGAGGGAACCTAGTGTTAAGACACTCCGTTCCCCAACTTTCCGTCAAATTCTGGAGACATTGTAGTGGCGGAACTTACCTATAAAATAATATAAAAATAAATAATTTTATTGTTGCGAAATTTCGGTATAATGTCTGAGACTGTATGTATGTCCTAATACAGTACTAATATGTTTTTTTTATTTCTTATAATAGAATGCACATATTTATGTATAATTATACTTACTTTTGGCAACAATTATACATTAAAATTTCCGTAAATATGTTTTTGCGAATACTAAAATGAGAATGCATTGCGGTATTTCCGGCGTACTGTTTTTGTATGTAACGAACAAGTAGGGCACAAGGCGGCAGAGTCCAGCGGAATATTCTCGGTCGAGAACGATGCCCCGTTGTTTACGAGTTACTTCTATTGCTCATACAAACGACGCGCAAACAACTCATCGGTTGTGATTCGTTTGTGACGCAGGTTGATACGAGATTTCTATCTAAATATATTTTAATAATATACGTTACATTATACTTTTTAAACGATAAATAAATTAAATAAAACTTTTGTGTTGAAACTGGACACACACATTTCTTTCTTTTTATTAAATCAAATTTTATTATTTAGTGTAATTTAGAAATTTTGGGATATAATATTAAATATAATTGTTATAACTGTTGAACTGTATCAAAGTGCATGTTATGGTTGTTAGGTTGTTATTTCAATTTCGTTCAAACTATAGATGTTATGCACACATCTCAATTTTATGAAGGTATACCGCCCTGGAACCAGTACCTACCACGCCGAAACCCTTTTGCTTAGAAAAAGGAAAGGCTTCCTACAATTTACGGTTCTGTAAGATAATTTGTTCAATTGTTTATTTTCTAGTACATTCTTATATAAAATATACACTTAAATGTTCACTCGGCTATAAGACCTAGTCAAATAAGTGGCCTATTATGTGAAGATTTAAATTCTTGGCAATCAAATTGTGAATAGTATGCAGTAGCTCATTGATGTATTTCATATTATGTAATTTTAATCACAACAAATGTATTATTACGGTCGACCTCCGACGGGTGTATGTCATTTTAATATAAATAAATAAATTCTCTGTCCGTGTTTACAAACACAACCGTTCGATAAAAAGGTTATCCATCTCTAACATTGCTATTATGTTATAATCACAAAAATATATCTAAAACAATCAATAGTTATTTTGTTATACAATTTAAACAGTGATACATATATATGTTTATGGGGAACGGAATTCGACGAATGAAACGCTAGGCTTGTATTCTATTCCTGGCGGATGATGAGCGATGTGATGGATGGATGACGCGGCCTCGCCGACGCCACCGCTGCAACGCCCCGGTTTGGCTCGGCGCCGGCGAGCGCCGCTGATCACGAGGGCACATCTACATGTATATGTATAGTCTATATTTAAAACAACTCCATTATAATGCTGCATACCAGAACTGACTACCTCACCAGATGACGCAGCCGCCCGTCCGTCGCGCGCGTGTGATGTAATTTTGTTCTTATAGTTTTGTATTCCTATACTGTATGTATTTATTGTGTACAAGAATTAATCATATGAAACCTATGATTTCATTTTTTATTGATTATCTTAAGCTCCTCTCTCGTTTTTATACCGCTACGTCAAAACATCGCGGTCCGTTAAGACATTGGAGAGAAACAATTAAATGTCGTAATTTCTAATTTATCATGGCAATTGACGTCAGAGGAAACGGTGTCAATGATAGTATATTAGGGTAGTTTAAAATAAGAACAAGTTAGTACGCCAAGACGGGATCGGTTTGGTCACTGGCACCTACGCAGCACGTGATTCATACTCTTGGTTGTGCAGTGATAAATATTAGTCTTCGGACAGAATTCACTTAAATTTGGACTATCTAAACAAGTAACACGTTTCCGGTTATTGTGCTTGGTTCCGGAAGTCGCCTCGGAATGACCAATATATGAAAATATATTTTGTGATATAATTTCATAAAGAAATTATAATATAAAAATTTCATGTAGTTTGCTAAAATATAAAATAAAATATGATAAAATCAGCGTCTCTTAGTTTGTTGTTCTGAGTGTCTCAGATTTATTTTAAATACGTTTCTCGTATAGCGATATTTAGTAACTTTAAAAAGAAAATCATAAATGAAGAAAGATTAAGATATGCGCTAGAAATCTTTTCTACTTTAATATTTTTATCAACGAAAAATCAACAGCAGTATATAAAAATAGCACTAACAAATCAAGTTCATTCAATCATTGAAGAATAACTAAAAAACCGTTTGTTTGTACACATACATACATATTTCATTGATCTCAGTTGTTTTTGACAGGTTTGTTTTTAATTTTATGTTACAAATGCATCAAAATAAAGTTTTAATGTGAGGATTAAACGTTGAAGTTTTAGTTTGATATTTTATGGATCATTTAGCTGAGGGCGCTCTTAAAGGACATGTGAATTTGATATATTTAAATGTCTAGACAGTGGTTTTGTACGTGCCAAAGTCCAGACACATAAGCCGCAACTAAATAAACTAAAGTATATATAACTTTTACTTTATTTTTTTGGATATAGAAGAAAATAACTTATACTTGTTGAATTTAACTTATTAAATATATTTTTTAAAGTTTATTAAACATAAAAAGAGAGTAGAAAGGCGTATTCATTTTCTTGACCTAACGTTTAAAATTATTTTTTTCTTCAAATCAATTCAAATCTTTTTTTACTCATTTAGAAAACGTATAAAAAATTCAATGTAGCGGGACTCGAACCCGCGCCTTCTGGAAACCGTTTTCTAAATAAGTATTTTTCTTTCCTAAGTGTGGAGTAACACTTTAAAAATGTAAAAAGCATTTTTTTTATGGATAAATTAATGAAATCCAAATGAATTCGTTCCATATTAACATTATAAGTTACAAATGCTATGCTATGCTATTGCTACGTATTAATTTCATTGAAACAACCACAAGGAAGGCAGAAAATGATAATGTTAAAATTTTATGATTACTTTGTTTCACCTGAAGGGCCCACGTAGGTGGTAGTGCACCAATATGTAAGGAGAGGGCTGCGGGCTTACTACGACATGGGTTTATTTGTGAGTGCGTTGTTTGCGTTTATATCCGCGGGCGCCGCGCCGTGTCCGCATTTAGCCGCAACACGATACTAGTGTGCACCGTGCACTGTCGCAGTGGCGGCGCACCACAGCCACGCTCAAAGCGTTGCGCCAACGATACGACGCCGTTGTTATTGTTATCTTGTTTTATACACCGATGCACTTAAGTGTTAAGACATTGTTAGTGTCTACTTATGTTTTGGCACTTTTTTTATTTTTATTCCAGATACTTACATAATATTTTAGACAATGTGATGTTTAATCTCCATTTTTATTATATAGTTAAATAATAAATAAATATTTATAAGCGAGAGCCTATATATTACTATAAAAACACAGCTTACAGTTACAGTTTCATTAATATTATAATACATTCATACGTGACGTGTCTCGAGTTTCGACCCTTCAATAATGTAAACAATAGTGAGTACGTATTCGTGGGTATGTTATCTTATCAAAAGACGCATTTTTTACACGTATGTGATAAGCTATCAGTGATACTGAGGCACTATAACCTGTTATTCAGAATATATCAGATACACACGAGTAACTAGATATTTATTAGGATCTTAGCGTAACTTATTTCTAATGTTACATTAACTACATCATAATAATAGGGCAATATGAACTTATTCCACCAGAAGTATCTACCTCCAAAAATTATAAAAAATATGAAATATTTACAAAAATATGACTTATATTTTTTTTATTAAAAGATGGTATACACAACGTAGTATTAAAAATATATCGATTAATACCCTTTTTAATTGGCGGCCGGTAGTACTAGGCGTGTCAAATTGCAGAGGTGCGGCGAAAGGGGACGAAGGCGACTCAATGGAAATATAAATAAAGTTCGCAGACGCCGCGCCCTGCTGATCCGTTTTCCTTTCCACGAAGTGCCATCAGCGTCACCATCACTTACGTATACTTTAGAAAAATATTAGTTGCACCAATCTCTTTCTTTTACCTCTGGGTATATTAGATTTTAATTATGGTCTTTTTGACAAATCTCTTTTAAAAAAATATTAGTTACTCCATTTTCTCTTACTCTTAATTATGGATATATAACATTTTAAGTTATCATCTTTTTGAAACTTTAATGAGCCTTAGCCTAAATTTGTATGTAGAAAAAAAAGATTTTAATAAAAAAAAATTACCATCATTATTCAAGAGATCTATAAAAGGACATGAGCAATACAAACCTTCATTGAACAATTTAGGGCGTCCCTACATATTTCATTTACACTGGTTTGGTTATTGCGCCGCAATCAAGGGGTCGAAGTCCGACGTCGCGTCGGTCTGTTTGTATAAGAGTATCAGTTATGTCGAAACAATGGTATCGATTGTCTCGTGAAAGAGATCATCGACATACACTTCCTGTGACCCGACATGTAAAATGCTTTTGTTATTTTATTCTACATAAAAGACTTTTGAACGGAATCTATTATTTCATAAAATATATATATATGGCTTAAACTATGTCGTTATCTTCAACATTAAGATACATATATGATATGAACCTTTAAAAAAAAATTTGTAAAACTAGCGACCCAAACGCTGCGTGTACGTAGAATTTCTTATCATAATATAAGCAGCTGTAGTTGACGTTTCTTTGACACTTCTTGCAGTTTTATGAAATTTATAAGAACCTTTTTGGTGTGATTTCTAGATCTTAAAAAGCACCATGGCAAAGATATAAGTATTTATCGAGCTCAACCACTTTTTGCGAAAGCGAAGGGTTGAACATCTGTAGTACAATATGCTGAATTGAGAATTCTGCTAAATACGCTGTCTACGTAAGTTTGTTTAGTAAAATTATTTATTAAGCTATCACGGCTGATTAGTAAAAAAATTGATAACAACTTTTCTGGTATCGACTGGGTCGATTCTTTACTAAAACGAAACAAAAATTAGTAGGTACTCTCAATATATTATAGCAGCCAATGTACGCTTGCAAGTAACAGTAATCATTTGATAAATTTAGAAAGTTTCATTTCCTTACAAAGATAAGGAAATGTCAAAGTAACCTTCTTTAGAGTTTAACTTTAATTACCACGGTTATTATTTTTTGTTCAAATATTTTTTTGTTGGTTTTTACCATTTTTAAAGTGTTATTTCACACTTAGGAAAGAAAAATACTTATTTAGAAAACGTATAAAAATTTGAACGTAGCGGGACTCGAACCCGCGCCTCCTGGAAACCTACCAGGCGCTCTGACCACTAAGCCATACGTTCTCATCAAGCTACGTCGAAATTTTCATACGCTATGCTAACAACATAAATAAGTTGTAATAAGTATTATTTCAAATTACACAATATACCTGTATAAGGAAATGCATAATTTCTAACGTTGTTACTAGTTAGTTAGTTGTAAAAAGAGCGCACTAAATAAGAACAAACATGTGTAGGCTTACACGTGCCGCCTTACTAGTACATCGTGTTTGTTTTCATTCGAGTTCACGGCGATAATGGAAAATTTTATTAGTTTTTCGTGCTTACCAATATTGTTTCTTGTGGACGATAAGAAATGCAGCGTAGCGTATACCACGTGTGACGGCGCTACACGAGCCAGCTCTTATAAACCAACCTACTTAACTACGTACGTATGTACTGGTTATAGCAGCTTCACTTAAGCATAGGGAACCTAATATTAAGACACTCTGTTTCCCTACTTTCCGCCGAATTGTGGTGGCATTGCGTGTTGATTGACGGAATTCAACTCCGCGCTTGTCTTGACACCGACACCAGAGAAATGAAAATATACATTTAAATAAATATTTCATTTCCTCGAGTGGGAATCGAATTCCTAAACTAGTCGCATTTATAGTCACTTTGTGCCCCTGCGCCACGACTGGCCTTAACTGGTAACGCTTCTACAATATTACACTTAAGTATTGTTATGCAAGAACTAAAACCGTATATGATTATAGTAACTTTTCAAAGCCATGTCTAATAGTTATGTGTTCATATATATAGTTATACATGCTTTACCTTTTATTCTTATCACGTTACACGTGCTACGAGCTTATAATGCACTTACGCTATACTATTGTGTAATATAGGTGTTTATACTGTATACCTATAGTCTTTTTTTAAAATCACGTAAGAATTTGTATAAATAACAATATATATATACAAGAAACTTAGGGAGGAATGAGGAATTTAATATTTTGAATGTGGTCATCGTCGTTCAGTGGCACATCCTCTGACTGAATATGTGATGGTTATGAATTCGAATTCATATCTCCACTTGGAAAATAATTATTTTCATTTTCTGTAACAAAACAAAGCGTGACGTTTGAATTTCGCCACTGAACACGTAATGTCCCGTATTCTTGCAAAAAGCGGATAACGGAGTGTCTTGACACTAACACTTAAGGTTTTCTCTGCCCTACGTTATATATGATAGAAAATGTCAATAGTATTGAGTATAATTAATTAATTAGGATTATTGTCTAACAATAGTTCAATGCGGGTCTGTTATGGTTTTAAATGCTGGTACTCGACACCATAGGGGCCAAAATGTTACAGTGAAATGTGACAAGAATAGAATGTTCGGTGATTTAATTGATTGAGCCACTCAATCCCTATAACGATTTCGTATTTATACTCTCACGCTAGCGAATAGAAACCCGTTTCTGCCGCAACTTTAAGTGAAAGTAACGAAGTACGAATGGCGTATACGTTAGCCTACTTCACCGATGTTTTGTGTGGATATAAACAAGTGCATAGTATTTAAATGAGTTGAGATACAGCCGGATGTTCTGTACAGTGGTGACCCAAGGTGAGCAGACGAGACGGCGCGGCGACGTGGTGCGCGCCGACCTCTACGGTCGACTTACTGGTTTTTTTCTAAATATTAATAATTGCTTTAGATCGCTATAGAAATTCTATACAGTCTGCTCGGCAACGAAATTTTATGTTATGGATTTGAATGGAAATGGAATATTATTAATCTATAGTGTAATAAAGCAGTATAGAATTTTTAAATGTGTTTCTGTATTTACGCTTAATATATTTGCGAAAAAACAATGTAGAGAGATGTAAAATCACCGATTGAATATGAACCTATGACTTTCAATATGTTTGTCTGTCTGTTTGTATGTTTTTACAAGCATATCTGAGTAACTGGAACGATCTGAATGAAACTTTTTTAATTGTATAGCTATTATGCCTGGACCTGATCGTATCTATATTTATTTTTAAGTGGTTTTAAGTAGAGTAGAAGCATTAGAAGGGTTCCTTATTGAAAAAGTAAACTGTTTCAAATTAACAAACAAACGACCTTGTGTTGAACAAGACGGACAGATAAAATCTATCTATTTAAAAAGGTAAATGCGTTGCGCTAAAAAGTATATATTTGTTCTTTAAAGCTTTTATTATCAACTTATAAAGTCTTTCCACAATTTATACGAAAAGCTTATTTTTGAAAACGTTATTTTTTTACTTTTAATATTTTTTATATTATTTATAGATTACAATTTTCATTGTTTCGAAAGACCACGATGTTTATGTATTTAGTGTATATTCAATTTTATAGTAGCAAACTACTATAAAATTGAAGATAAATATTATAAACTAAAATGCATTGAGGTGATGTAAACTATAAATTAATCTATAGTAATAATATCTAATATATATATATATATATATATATATATATATATATATATATATATATATATATATATATATATATATATATATATATATATATATATATATATATATATATATATATATATACAACAGGAAACTTGGTATAGAATTGAACTTCTCCTTTTTTGACATTGATCAATATTCTTTAAATGATTTTCGCAGTAGGGGCAGGTGAGCCGCTTCACGTGGTCCGTTGGCATTATGTCTGTCTGGCGCACACATACAAGGGCAAATTTAAATATAAGAGGACAGAGACAGACGCCATTTAGGTGGGGCTCGGTGTTATTGCCTTTTGTGACCCATTATTTCTGAGAATCGTCGAATCATATCGATACCGTCGTTCAAGTTTTCGATATTTTAAATGACTTTCATTGTATGTAGACTGGTGTAATGTACTCTTTTTTTAAATATTATACATAATATATTAAAATTATAATATGTCATTTTTCCTGTACTAGACAACTGCTAAATAATTCAAAGATAGCTGGAAAAATTGCTAGGCTCTTTTGAGTTATTACAGCTTTACTACGTCCATTAATTTATATTTGGGATCCTGTTGCTCGTTTTTATATAGTTATTTAGATAATACAATATCATTACAAAACATAGCATGCCTAACATATTTGTAATACCTAAAATTTATATTTATCAAGACAGTTTGAACATGCGCTTGCGCAGCCTATGAGTTCAGCAGTCCTTCCTCATTTGTGAATGGGTGTTAACAATGAGCCGCTAGCGAGCTGCAATGAATTGTGTTGAGTCACAGACCACCCGCGCGTTGGTATTACTTACGATACAAGAATGTGCAATTTTAAACAAGTATTTTGCCAACTATATATTTGTTACAACACTAGGTTCCCTCTGCCTCCCTGATGAAAAATATATATATTTATTATAAGGTGATACCAAAAGATAATTTGTTAATAGTAATTATAAAGAAACATATGAATGTATAATACAAATTTTATCTTCAGTATGTATAACAGCAAACGTTTTATTTGGTTGTATAATACAATAACAATTAAAACATGTATACAAAAACCAGTGAAGTGCGAGTCGGACTCGCGTCCCGAGTGTTACAATATTAATTTTATAATAGTAGGTCAACGGTATCTATAAAAGTTAAGAAAAGTCTTGTATACTGATCCTTTATGAAATTAAGTATAATTATATGAGTTTATATATTATTTTCTATAATATATATACCTGTAAATTTCTAAATTCAGATTTTTCTTTATTAGTACTGTAAGTTTATATTTCTTGTTGTACTTAAACGATTTTTGAAAAAAATACATAGTGTTAAAATTGTAAAGGTTCATTGTATGTAACTTTTTCTTTAATCTGAGTAATTTTTGTCAAAATTCCGATCAATAATCAATCATCAATTAGATTACAATTTCGGAGACCATAAAAAAACTTCAATGGTGCCTACCATTGTTAACTTGTGACTGAGACTTAAGGCATGATGCAGATTCCTTTTGCTTTGTTTGAATTTTTTTATTTGTCCTTGGCTTATAGTTATTTTTAGTACAACAGGTAAATTAATATTAATAATTAACTAATATTAACTTATTTTAAAATTATATTTTGTAATTTAAATTCAGTAAAATACACCTGTTTAAATTATATAACGAACCAAGACAGTAGGTGAGAATACAGCAACTGTTATATTTATTACTATGTAAAAAGTTAATATATAAGGCTTGTTTAACATGATTTATAATGAAAAATCTTCATATAAATAAATAAATCAAAATCAGCCTCACAGGTAGGCAGAGGGAACCTAGTGTTAAGACACTCCGTTCCCCACTTTCTGCCGAATTCTGGAAGCATTGCGTGTTGAGTGGCAGAACTCAACGCCGCGCTTAACCTCGACACCAGAGCAAAGAAATGGAAATATAAATTTAAGTAAATATTTCATTTCTTCGAGTGGGGATCGAACCACAACCAGTCGGTTTTACAGTCACACCTCGTGCCGTTGCGCCACGACTGGCCTCTAACTTGCATATAAATGCAAGATTATTTGTGTAAACTGTACAAAAACAAAATTGAGGAAAAAGATAACTTCTACGGCCAACGGGAAACCCGTGTCGTTCATAAGCGTGATTCGCATTACGAACATAACATTATATATACAAGTAAAAGGCAATAGTCTGTTGTGGTCATGTTTGTTTGTTTTGTTCAGCTCAAATACTTTCTAAACGACTAACAGTTAGTTCCATGAATAAGAATGAAAGTTGAAACCGGCAAAAAATTGTATTCTCATTATAAGTTTGAGCATTTTACAAACATTTTTATAAATGGAACTCCAACAAAGCTATTATTATTAAGCCAAAAAAAGTAAGCCATAAAAACATGAACAGACTGATCTTTTTTAATATTTTATACACTTCAAAACATTGCAGTATAAAAAGCTGTTCTTTTTTAGTATATTCAAAATTTTTATTTTTGTATTAAGAATTAAAAAAAAAAACAATTTTAGTTTACTTGAAATTATTTAAATTAAAAAAAAACAATATGGTGACGAGACACTAGATACTTTTTGTTCAAAAGCACATTCATATAATAATTAAATAAATTTTGAACATAGTAATATTTGAAGACTTAAAAGCATTTCTTAGGCGAGACAAAGAATGGCAGGAATGTAGCCGCGGGAAGGATGCAAACATGCAGCGGCGAACGACCGCGACGGCGCGCGCCATCACCGCACATTCCCTTTGCTTGATTCACTGGTGTATTACTTGAAATATGTGCAAAGTTTTCTTATTAACTCAGCTTCACGCTGTATCCCGCACACAGCACGGTAGGCAGAGGGAACCTAGTGTTAAGACACTCCGTTCCCCACTTTGTTGTTATTAAGTTATTTTATTTATTCCTTCAGAGTTAGGAACTATTGTTTATGTACATATGTTCGTTTATCTGCATGATAAATAACTATGTCTTATTATTGGAGAACAACCAAATTCACTTTTTTTGTCTTTAAAAGATTTTATGTTTTCATTAATTTATTAATTTCTGTCTAATTTGTACAATTAGACAGAAACTCAATTACTGACTGATTACCGTGATTACCTAAGGATATATAATTACGTGATTATCTAAGTATATATATTATTTCAATTAATATGTGTACTTAATTTTAATTAAAGCTGCCACAATATATAAGATTGAATAAATAGATTGCTACAAATATTTTAATATACAAAATACGAGTATTAATTCGTATTCCCTATACTAAGTTTATTTCAGTATTTTCCTCACTAACAATAAACTTAACTCATTCAACAAAAAATTACCTATTTCATGAAAAATTAAACACATACATACATACTTATATTCTACAGACTATTTTTATATTTTTATTGTTCGTAAAATATTATTGAAAATAACTTGCTTTTGGTTTTATTTATAGGTAAATGTCATATCATGACTGATATTTTTTTTTATTTACGTTACGCCTAGAATTGAAACGTAAGAACAAATTTTAAAATAATGCTTCACAGAGTATTTCAGTGCGCTAACTTGCTAGGCTTAAGTCTAGTTTTAGGGTCACGAATCTTAACATTATATTTTGTAGTTACTTTTTTGCAGGTAAAAGCGAGTTCACTGTCCAGACAACTTAGGCATTCGTTTTTTATGTTTTTTTGTTAGTTCCACTTAAAACGATCAATATATAAGCATGAAATAAGATAGTGCCTCCGTACTTAAAAATATAATATAAATATTTGTTTAATTTTTTTTATTTTAAAATATAAAATTGTAAAACATAAATTCTGTATAAAAAATACGTTGAAAAGAATGGAATTTCTTACCATTATTACGTTAAAGTTTTAAAATTGTTCACAAGTCAAATTTTAAACTAAACGGTCTCAGGTATAGCGGTCGATCCGGTCGAACGAAGTTGAGCGCATTGGCGAATGCATCGCGTCCTTCGAAGAATTTGCACTCACACATTAATAGTGAGCATTAGAAGTAGCCGACAAATGCTTACAAAAAAGATTCCATTAATTATTGTTCGGAAATTCTTAAAAAATTTATTTTTAAAAAAACAAAGCATCACCCTCCCACATAAAGCTGTTTCTAAGCTATAACTAAATATACTACTAGTAAATTTTTAGCATATTAACAAATTTTATATTCATAAATAGAATTTAAGATATTATAACATAACAATATACAAATAATAAAATATATTTACAATTACAAAAAATTGTAGTGTACAATCTGGAAACCACGTGGTTGCCGCCATCTTGAAATTCACAGATTTTGGCGCGAATATTCTGACGCCACGCGGTTTGCTTAACTGTTTATTCTAATTTGAACAATCCCATGTTGTTTACATTGTTTATTGAATACCTTATATTAGTTGATATATATGAGGAATTTCATATGTAAAAACAACTTTGCTAATATAAAAAAATATATATTATAGCTACAAAGCATTTACGAGATAAAATTTTATACATCGTTTTGAAATCAGAATTATTATCGAAAGTGTAACATTTGTTTAATTTTTAATATATTGTATTTCTATAGTATCCATATATCTACGACACGATTTCAACAACAATTTTAAAATATATAATTTGAACAGAAATATAATAAGTACAGCCTGTTATTCATCTTAAAATGTCTGCTTCACCAAACAAATTGGGCTATGTTCACTACGATTTGGGAGTGTTTCCTATTCCCTACACGGTGGGCGCCAAAACGTGGTATGGTACTTCCACGTTAATGGCCGCCGTTCATTGCGCCCGCCTGGGTGTATTGCCCGCAGTTCGCTACGCGCATCCTGCCTACTACGTCTTTGGTATCCTTCTCGCACCGCCACCACGCCTTGGTGCACGAAAGGGATGCGCATATCACGTGCAGCGATTTTTGTACCATAGAAGGACGCGCCACGAGATCAATGCACTTTCCGAGGACAGCGAAGCCGTTTTTATACGGGTTAAACTCAGTACTGCTGACCGTAATACAAATCTTATGATCGGGACCTAAGATTGAGTTTGGATAGGAGTTCTCCAACGTTTGGTGTCTAGACGCGCGGGAAGTGAATAAAAGTATGTAAGCAGAGGCATTCCACTCACCGGAATACCAGGCGCGTTGTGCGTGCGGCGTGCGTCTCTAACCCCGCCACCAACTGCCGATCTCTTTTAAATCCCACTTCGTATTTTTAAACCACTACGCCTATAATAGATTTATGTTAATATAGGATATTTTCATATCTAAATATAAAACACTCTTTCCTACGCTACGCTACTATGTTGTTGAATGGAAGATTTATGTCTGTGTCCATGTGTTATTTTGAATTCATTATTTGTTTTTTTTTACATAGTTGTTTCCTGTTTAAGGTTATTTTAAGATGTTGACGAAATGTAGAAGTATGTAGAAAAATAATTTATTGTAGTTATTAGAGGTCAATATGTACTGAGTCGTTTATGAAGCATTTAAAATATTTTTTATATAATATGAGATTCGCTATATCTTTTATATTCTGTGTTGCTTTTGCAGATTAGTAAATCCTAGCTATATTATATATCTACTATTGAAATATGACTACATTAATAATAACAATCATATCCATTTTAACTTAATTCAAATGATTTATAAATTAAAAATTATTAAATATTTATAATTAGTTATAATAATAATATTAATTATAATTTTATAACGGGTAAATGGATATGGCTTATAAAGGAAAGTTACCAAAAACTAAGATATGCTAGATTTTTTTAATACAATTGTTCTTTATGCTATAAAATTCGTTAAATTTTACGAATTTATTAACAAACTTTTGAGACCGGTCGTGGCGCAGGGGCACAAAGTGTGACTGTAAAATCGACTGGTTGTGGGTTCGATGCCCACTCGAGGAAGTGAAATATTTACATTTATATTTTCATTTCTTCGCTCTGGTATCGAGGCAAAGCGCGGCGTTGAGTTCCGCCACTCAGCACGCAATGGCTCCAGAATTCGGCGGAACGTGGGGAACGGAGTGTCTTAACACTAACACTCTCTGCCTACCCTGCCTTGTGCGGGATACAGCGTGAAGCTGATTTTTTTATTTATTAACAAACGATAGGAATTATGGTCTAATTGTCTATTCCCACATATTTACCTTGTTACCTTTGCTTATTATATACTTACCCGCTAACAAAAACGGAAGGAAACCTGTCAAACTAAAGGAAGTGTTACTTAACTCGCGATAGATTAAGTTACTAGACAATTAGTATTAAATAATACCCTTAAACTTTTTAGGTATCATATGCTACAATATGTATATATATTGAAGCCTCCTTAAACTTAAACTCCTAAATAACAATTTTTCTTGTATATCTTTTAGCAGTTATATTTTTATTATTTGTGCCTATAGTTTATATGTTAATTTATATTTATCTTCGCTTACATAGTTTAAAACGAATTCGCAAATGTACGCTTAGATCTTACAACTATACAAAGGCTTTTGATATAATTTTTACTATTAGACAGATTCAAAATGGCGGATTATACGTACAATACTTGAATTTTTTATTAACAATAGTCAAAAATTTCAAAGATTTATAATATGATATCAGTCTAATCGATAGTCCCACGTGGCCAAAGTCGCGATCGGTTAGGCTAGTTAGAAAATAAAATAATTTTGCTATTTATAATAACAAACAATTTTTTTATTAAATTGTTTACAGATTAAAACCTCGTGTGTATAAATAAATACATTGTATAGGTACTTACAATGTATAAAACATTTAGGTTTCGACGTGTTCATCTACCTTTCAGGACAATGACCGTCGTGCTCTGGCGCTTTTATGGGAATGATACATATTATTATGTGTTTTTAATTATCGTTATCCAATTAACATTTAAAATAAACTAATTACCATAGATGCCCCGACAAGTTATACACTACTCGTACATTAAAACTGTGTCTGGAATTTGCAAACTATGTATAATTTTTATTTAAGTAGTTTTATTTAAGTAATTTTAATGATAGTTGTGTCCTAAATCCTTGAGGCCAGTTGTTGTGCAGGGGCACAAGTGTGTGAATTCGATAGGTTGTGGATTCAATTTCCACTTTAAGAAATGAAATATTTAATATTTCCGTTTCCTCGCTCTGGTAACGTGACAAAGCGCGGCGTTGATTTCCGTCACTCAACACGCAACATCTTGAGAATTCGGTGGAAAGTGCAAGAACTGTGTCTTTAAACTAGGTTCCCTTTGTCTATTCTGTTATGAACGAAAAAAAATCTCTAATAAAGTGACAACAATTGTTTTAAAAAAAAATAATATACAAAATACAATAACAGTTTTAAGCTATTATCAACAATATAAAAATATTGTTTGTATTATTGTGTGTTGATACATTTATACAATGCGTACGCGCATATAAATAGTCAATATGTAAACATCCGCCGATGCATATCGACCGTTATATTGGATATTTGAATTTACGCCATGTGTTGCGTCGCTTCGGGGGCACCCAGGCAGGTGGTTTGCGAAGTACGAACGGGTACTAACCAACGACGCTGTAGGGTCAAAGGACCGCCTCAAGGTCGTCGTCCAAGACGTTTGCGTCGATAACCTTGTTAGGCGCCTCTGTAAAGCTGGTATAAAGCTGACAATATTGTTTTGCGATTGTATGGAAACTCCTATTTAGTAGTTAATTGTTAACACACTTATGAATTTTTGATGATTAAGAAAGAATAACAACGCTCGAAAAAATATTTTTGTTTTGATCGTTTAAAATTTAAATGCGTTACGTGATTGCGAATAGGTAAAATTCTATGCTGTAGATAGGGTGTATATAAAATTAACATTGTTTTGCTGATAAAGCCTCATATTCGAAATGATTATTCAGCATATAGTGGTTAAGTAGTTTTCTAGTTGCTGTATATATGTATAATATTT
The DNA here is from genome assembly GCA_013421005.1 of Heliconius erato x Heliconius himera. NCBI lineage: Eukaryota > Metazoa > Arthropoda > Insecta > Lepidoptera > Nymphalidae > Heliconius > Heliconius erato x Heliconius himera. Next base: position 43,098 of record JAATLQ010030462.1, on the reverse strand, counting down.
ATTTTACTTCAGTAGTAATATTATAAGGCTAAAGAGTTTGTTTGGTTGAACGCGCTAATCTCAGGAAGTATTCGTTTAAATTGAAAAAATCTATTTGTGTTGCATTGTCTATTAATAGAGGAAGGATCTAGGCCTTACTATGACATTACAATTATCGTTTCGATACAATCCACTGTATTTGCACTTTTTACGAACACGCGGACGAAGCCGCAAACAAAACTTAGTTTAATATATAGCTTATTAAATAATAAATTACACGTGTAAGTTTCAAAATGTTATATAAACACGAAGCACTCAAAAGTATTACATTTTACATATTATGCGTTAAAAGCAACTGAAAACAATGTTTACTTGCAACGTTACACGTGTCTGATTTATTATTAGCAACAGGTATAAAACTAAATAGTATACAACATTTTCTTATGGAAGTGCATTGATTGTTGTCGCCATGCAATAAATATTTATGTTTATTTTATTCGTATAAGTATAAACTATAAATATAAATATTTTTAAAGCTTAGGATGATTTTACATTAATATTTGTTTTTAAGTAAATAATAAATTTATTATATTAATTATTGCCAAATTTCCTTTTTTTTAAACATTTGGATGGATGATAAGAATGCACGAAAAAATGTCTACTATTTGTACTGAAATTTGTGTAAATAATAAGACAAAGCTATATTGTAATTTGCTAAAACAATATATTTTTTATATTTTATGCATATTTAAAGCTAGCACCGAAGTAAGTGCAACACGTGGTAACAGGGCGTAAATGCAAATATACGCAACCACGTGGTGTACACGTGGTATTGTTTCCGTACATTTTTACGCAAAGTCTACATTTTCTATAAATGACAAATAAAAGTCAATAATAAATGATCTCTCTCTTTTCTCATCTCTCCACCCTTTTTTAAAAAACATTTGTGCGGACAGAGAACATACGTACGAGTAGGCTATACATCTACTTCCCACGAGTAGGATGAATCTACTACTAATGTGTTCAGTCAAACTACTATCAAGAATTTTCAGTCTAAAGGTTACTTTTGTAATAAAGGATTTTATATAGAGACAATAATATAAGCGATAATCTTTAAAAGAACTAAAGGTGCGTTCATAGCTCACAGTTATTAGCAAAATTACAATTTTTTTATACTATGATTTTCTATAATAAAACATTGTCATATTCATGCAAAAATAGTAAAATATATAAATAAAATGCTATAAGTTGAACTTTCAAGTCAATAAGTCCTTGATAAAATTGATATTATCCATTATTACGGCATTTCCATACTACAAAACCTATGATTAGATCTATCGAAGAAGATCTAGATATCAAGAATTAACAAGTGCAAAAATGACAAATTATTATTATTTTTCTAAAAAAATCAAGCAATCACTGTAAGTAGGTAATTACACTCTGATTTATTCTAGATAATATTCAAGATAACTATTTTTTTTATTACATTTGCATACAGTTGTTGTAAGCACAAATAAAACGCATACTGTACTGTTTATGTCTTTTGATTAGTTAACCATGTAAAGTAGAGCCAGGTGGAAAGTTCATTGCACGATGCAGCTTTTATTTTGTTTTTGAAAAAAGACTTCGCTTGGGCTCACTCCGTCGGCTGTCTCGGAAAGGCAAAAAATGTCGAATCACCTGGCGTTGTTGTGTACCCCTAGGGACTAGGTTTTCCGAATCCCGAATAAAATATTATTTATTTGTACGTGAATGTTGATATAGGAAATATAAATGTGAAAATTGTTAACTTAATTTCTATTATAAAGTTTCCCTTTTAAAAATGTTAGAAGAGTAAACACAACAAGCGTTTGAACAGAAGAAAACATATTGTTAGTTTTAATCTCATGTTTACTTACATAAGCCCACTTAACGATACGAGAACAATAAGGCGACGAAGAATCAGGAAAAAACAAATATATAGAAGTAAATATTGTAATCTTTAACATTAAAATTACCATTTTATAAAATTTATAGGAAGTCAGCCTGCAGATGTGACCAACATGTGCAGCGTTGCGCGTGCCGACAGCAGCAGCTGTGCAACACTTTTTTTATTAACTTTACCTGAGTATTATCTTGATGGTTGTTTGTATTTGTATATAAATTATCTTGGTTTTTTTTTTTAAATTAAAAATGTCACAATGCAGTGATTATTAATGCGCAGCCAAAAATAGCTCGTATTTACCATTCTTATCTTCGTATGATAAGTAAATATTAAAAATAACATTTATGTATGCTGTACAAACAAACAACAATATAAAAGAGCTTTAGATAAATCACAAAAATATGACACTTAAAACATTCATACTTCCAAAAACAGATTAATGGAAAAATTGAGTCACGAAATATTTTTTTTGTAATACTGGCTTATCACAGATGCTGCTTTAGCAGTTAGGAATTAGTGACTAGGTGCTTCGTCTACAAGATTATAGAGTTTGTTTACCAGTATTTCTTATATAATACTATAAATAGGTATGTAATTAAAGCATATTCGTCTTCTATTTTGCTATTCTTAGAATGTATAGGTACACATTTAAAATTTGATTGGAAAAACTCAAGGTTAGGTTAATTATTTTGTTTTCTATCCAACATCATTTGAAATAATGACTATTTAATGTCACATTTACGATGTTGTTATAGGAACGTGCCATCTGTTATCTACTATATGTGTAACTTGTTTAATGTCAGAAGTGATTGGTTTACCCCGAATTGGCAATTAGCTAATAATGATGACAATAAGTTCTTAACATAATGAGTGAACACTGTCAATTTCAGTATTTCATCTTAAAGACAAATTTTGTTTATTTCCTTTAAGGTCAAACAATAACATGAAAAGTAAAGAAAGTATGAAAATAGTAATCTTAGTAATATATTTGCATCGGAACGGAAGGCGTTACGCTCCCGCTGCACATCTTAATGTTATTGATTTTGTTCCCGTCCGCTCAAATTCTACCCTCTCCGCCCTTGTCCCCTGTACTTCCCCTCTATAGCCATAACACGCTGCGTCAGTACGACCCCACGCCCGCCCTCAAACTTTCAAAACATAGTCACGTGGCCTGTATTTTTGTATAATATTCTGTTATACATATTTTACATTCATGTTTATGCATACTTTTAAATATTGACATTAAAAAAGACAAAATCTCGTATTTCAATATAATCTTTATAACAAAAATGGATTAATTTTAAAATAATAATCAATTTTTTGAAGTAACTTCTTCAACTTCAATAATATCAAGAATATATCCTAAAACTATAAACACACAACTAACATTAAAAGAAAGCACAGGGCCAGTACTCGTATATACGCTATGCATCCACGACACGAGGCAGTTCCGAGGGGGTGGCTGACGGAGGCGGCGGCGGAAGCGCGCGGCGAGGGGGAGCTCCACTTTACACCAACAAGCGGTGCGCCGTACGTACCGCGACCGTGCGATTATTCCGTCTACTGAGCGGAGGACGTAGTCAATGCCTCGCCTGCATCAAGCGCCGTGTTTGTTACTACTTTAGTCTGCAACGCGCTGTCGAATCGTTCGGTCGTGTTCGCGCGCGCTCCACTGAATAGTCGATTAATATTTATTATTACAATTATATTATAATATAAATTATATTTCTAGTTAAATTTTGTTGCATTCCTTAGTAAAATTTATCGTATTTAATAAATATCTCGCGTAAGTTAAGTGTTTGTAACGTGTAGTTTAATTTTGTATATATTAAGCTTCATGAACTGTGATCGTGTTTTGGACAATTTTGAACATTTCTAAAGGAGTGAGATACAACGTATGCGAAGTATAGAAATGAGCGGATTGACCATCAGAGTTAAAAGGGGATCGAGGGGTAGTGCAACACTTCTCGAGGCAGCTAACAGGATTCTTAAACTTCTTGGCGTCAGCTCCACGAAGCGCGGGAAACAGCCCTCATCAAAATCAAAGGTACGATCAACGGGCCCTTTTACTATTGCTAGTGATTATTTTATAAATAAATTTAGTCGGTCTGTAACTGTACCTACATATATGACATTTAAGAAACTGTAACTAACAGAATTTGTATAAATTCCATGAAAAATGTCATATTAAAAGCGTTTCCTAGCAAAAATACATATCTTCCTACTTTAGATCGCGTTGGTTTTGGGATATCAAGACTATATTTTTTTGGCTAAGAAACTAACATCCAAATATTACTATTTAGGATAAACAAAACATAGTAAACATATTACAACAACATGGCATATTTGTAGCGAAAGAAAGATTGTTGATAAACTTTCGCTGCATCGAGTGTGCACTTTCGCTCGATATTTCTCTATGTGCAAGACGCGCTGGTAGACGCCGCTCGGGGCACCGTCGGCCGCGACGAGCGCGCCGCGTATGACGGCGGGCGGGCGGCGGCGGCGGCGGGCGCGGCGCGGCGCTGACGCGACACTTGTTTGTTCACGCGTCGTCTGCGTGACCATCTTGTTTACCACTCACCACGAACGATTCACGGTTCGCATTCATCACTCCCTGTAACGGCCCACTACTAAATTTATATATTCACCATTTCGCAAGTTTCGACGTTGTCGTCTACCTCATGTGACATTTACATCACTATAATCTTTTATAATTTATCAATTCACTTTATGAAAATAGAATATCAATGCAATACAATTTATTATCACATTCGTTTGTATTTTTAAATGTGTTGCCGTGTGTAACATTTTGTTATTTCATCGATCTGACTTTTTTTATTTATAATACAACTACATAATCTCCCTTTTTTTAAATTAATTAAAACTGAAAGTACTGACAAACTTTTTGTGTCTAATGATAACTCATTCACTCATATTAGTTCTATTGAACTAATGTTTTGAAAAATGATTTAGCGGTGAGGTAGAAAATGGTCAACAGGAAAGAATTTAAAAAAAAAATAATAATAAAATATGTCAATAACAACAATTACCACGGAAATATATTCTATAAATAAAATATATGTGTTTTAAAAAATTCCAATAGCTTTTAATTAATTTTAAAATAATTTTGGATATAAAAATCACATGATCAAAGCGGCATTCTTGTTTTTATTTAAAATTCGCAATTCATAAACATCTCGCTCATATCTAATTATAATTAAGTTTACTGTTTATACATGTTCATACAGAGATAGCGCTTTGTTTTTATACTATCATTCATTGAATGCGTGTTTACGATGTCTTGAATAAGTTAGTTAAATTTTTGCCGCCACTGATAAACGTAGGATGTTGATCGACAACAATATTTACAGTACAGTTTGTTGCGTAGTTTTATTGTAATTTTTACCCATTAAGCTTACTTTCAAAAGACAATCTCGTTACCCACGCGTGAACCGCATGTGACATGTGAAAGAGAGAATTGTTTGATGAATGTGTTCGTACTCGTAGGTGCGGTCATCGACGTAGAGGGTCTCAGTAGTAGTGGGGATCGAGGTCGGGCACGGAGTAGTGTGCGCGGGCCGCGGAATGCGTTGCGACTTGCGGTGGGAATGCGCTCGGAGTACCGTTGTGGCGGAATGCGAGACCCACTTGCGGTCTACATGGACCAACTTCACTTATTTTAGTGACTCACGCGCCGCATAGATTGAATTCGTTGTTGTTCAACTCGTAGCGTCTTAAACTTCTTATTTAGACGAGGCATAAGACTATTAGATTCAGGAATTCTAGGAAATATATTTTTTATACTCCAAATTTAAGAATATCAGCATACACCAATATATGTAGATTTTTTAGATCATTAACTTTAGGAAACATTAAATTATGGCAAAACAAGATGACTCGACACTATATATATTTCGATATGACATTTGTTTGTCGACAGCTTGCGTAAGCCGTCGTACCCTAATTGCAATAGGATTTGTCTATCCCGGTGATCTAAATAGATACAGTCAGTGTTTTTATTACGCCTCTGTAAGCAAACGAACAAAAAACTTGGGCCGCAAACTTTAGAAATTGGATCATCGAACTGTTGGTGAGGCCAATGAACGTGGCGGCGTTTCGAATACATCAGACGTTTAGTTGTAAACTCAACTCTTAACGTGGTGGTGTGTCTTTTTGCACAAATTTCGGTATTGCAAAATTGTTATTATCGGATTTATTTATCGTTAAAGGAAAATGTATAGTGATATCGTGGCAACAGGTGTGTTAGATCAATGGTAAACGTGAAATAAAAACTTCTTGTCACTATGTTTTTTTATCGCTCGTTGTCTTCTGTCATTATATAACAACAACTTTTTTTTTCTCTTTATTATACACTGAGGACGTACCATGAAAACAAAAAAGTATTTACGTACTTTAAATCCTATTTTTTATTTGAATTCTTGTAATGTGTCAAATTTCCGTCAAGAATTTATCTGTTGTTGGCTTTTATGGTAACAATAATTTTTCTTTCTTTGTTACAGCCAAACGGCAAGACCACAACTGAAGTACGGGCACCAATAGCGACGTCAGAGTCTACAGCCGAATCACCAGTAAAAATGCAGGCATCTCAAGCAGCAGCCGCGCCCGTTCCTACACCGACGTCGACACATTCGTCAAGTCAATCTTATCGACACACAAAACGCACCGCTAAAGATTATATATTTGGAAAGTTGATCGGTGACGGTTGTTATAGCACAGTATTTTTGGCTAAAGATATTCACACTGGCAAAGAATATGCAAGTAAGTATCTATAATATTACATTTAGCTTCGAGATAACACACAAGTTTGTGTTTATTTTTTAGTTTATGCGATTTTTGTACGTACATACAATAATAAAATGTCTTTTTTTTCAGTTAAAGTATGTGAGAAGAGTCATATCGTGCGCCATCAAAAAGTACAGTATATTAAACGTGAAAAAGATGCTCTTAACATGCTTTTTAATGTCCCGCATGGGTTTGTAAAACTTTACTGCACATTTCAAGATGAAGAGCGACTGTATTTCGTGCTGTCTTATGCTAAGAATGGAGAATTATTACATTATATAAACAAAGTAGGCTCCTTTGAACTAAATGTAGCGAAATATTATGCTGCTGAGTTATTATTAGCTTTAGAAAAAATGCACGCTAAAGGAATAATCCACCGTGACCTTAAACCGGAAAATATTTTACTAGATGAAAATATGCATTTACAAATTGCCGATTTCGGAACAGTTAAAATTCTAGAGCCTGAAAAAATTAGATCTTCTACACCAACCGTGACTGAAGAACAAGATTCATCATCAAACGTAAGATCTAGAAAAATTAGTTTTGTTGGAACGGCACAATACGTCAGCCCGGATCTATTACAAAATCGTGTAGACACGCGGGCGTCAGATTTGTGGGCTTTGGGCTGCATTATTTATCAAATGATATCTGGTTTACCCCCTTTTCGGGCGTCAACAGAATTTCTCACCTTTCAAAAAATTCTCAAAATGGAATATGAATTTCCGGAAGGCTTCCCTGCTGATGCTAAGGATTTAGTTGAAAAGCTTTTAGTTTTAGACCATACTAAGAGGCTCGGATCAAATGACAAGGGTGATACATATGAAAGTATCCGTCAGCATCCATTCTTCGAAGGAATCGATTGGGAAAATATTTGGGAACAAACACCACCTAAAATAAGCCCTTATTTACCCGGAGGATCCTTTGAAGAAGAATACACAGTACCTGATCACTTAGAACCAGGACTAGGCGGTAGACAAATACTACGCTTATGGGAATTCGATCTATCTACGTCGAGAGGTAAGGAACTTTTGACTTTTACATAATTTTAAATTCAAGTAATAAACATCCTATATCATTAACTTTTATCATATATTCAACGTAAAATAATCTTTAAAAGAGTAAACTAATTCGATGTAGGTACAATGTTTAAATACTGAACAAGACTTGCAGTTCATTGAAGCGACGAGTAAGAGGATCGTTCATGACCTAAATTCTTTGCAAAATGCTCATGTTTATAAATGAATCGGGCCTGATAATAGCAATATGGTTTTCCGTTTCCACTTAATGGTCAAATTCCCGCCCACATTGATTTCATTGATAGTAAGTGACTGCAACAGAAATAAACACTATTCATATATAGGTATATGACGTTTTAATAAGTTGTAAGATATCATAATACAATCTGTGTAGATTGTATACAGATTGACGCGTCACCGCCAGCCAGCATTGTTGGGTCGAAACGGACATCCTTATGTTCTCGATTTACGTTTGTACTGTGTAGGCATGATGTCATTTCCCGCACAACAGCCCTGCATTCTCAGTTGCGAGTTGCGACATTATTGAATGACTCGTCACGGCCGGCTTTATTAATGATCTTAATAAACAGCTGAGTGCGCGTTTTGTTACATGTGTAGACAGTGACTAAATGGGAAAATATTTTTGCCATTCTTTTATAATCAATCTTTCTCGTACATAGTGTTTGTAAGAATAAATTTAAACACTATTAATAGATGATTATTTTTTTATTACAGGAATTCTAAATATCAGTCCCGAAGAAAAGCGGCGTCGTCTCGAAGTTCAGTCCCGCGAAAACAGATGGCATCAATTCGTGGACGGAGAACTCATATTGAAACAAGGACTTGTAGAAAAACGAAAGGGATTGTTCGCGAGACGCCGCATGTTGCTGTTGACGACAGGCCCGCGGCTCTTCTACGTGGACCCCGTCAACATGGTGCTCAAGGGAGAGATACCTTGGTCACCAGAGTTGCGTGTCGAAGCAAAGAACTTTAGAATATTTTTAGTGTACACGGTAAGAATTACTGTAATTTATTTATATTCTGTTATTTATCGTTTCCTCTTTATGAATAATTTAAAAATAAAATACAACTAATAATTCACTCGAGGATGTTTATTTAATTTTTTTCACTTCATTCCGCCACTTGTCACTCAATGTTTTAAAAATTGTGCGGAAAGTGTGAAATGGAATATCTTAAGACTAAGCGCCTAGCAGGATATAGCTGGAAGCTAAAACTAGTTTTGAATATAACGTAAGATATTTATCTTATAAATAAAATAAAATAAATCAGCTTCACGCTGTATCCCGCACACAAGAGGGTAGGCAGAGGGAACCTTAAGACACTCCGTTCTCCACTTTCTGTCGAATTCTGGAGGCATTGTGTGTTGAGTATAACGATAATGTAAGATGTTAATGATATAATAATTGTTGTTGCAGCCAAATCGTACATACTACCTGGAGGACCCGCAGTCGTACGCGCTGGAGTGGACGCGCGTGATCGACGAGGTGCGCATCGGCACGTACGGGCGGGACACGACCTAGGCGGACCGCGCCCCGCTCCGCTCTAGGATATAACTAGGCTTCATTTCAAGCACGAAACACGAAATCATCCGGAGATACCTCTCACGACGAAGACTCGTGTCCTCAGTTACGAACAATCCTTTAAGTTTGCGACCACGTTCAGGCCGCGCGGCACGTCCCCGACGCGTTCACAGGTCGGTGCGCCGTATGACTGATTCCTACTAGTATGTCCCAACTGTCTTAAATTATTGCTCTAATTTAAGTTTATTTAATTGTGGATATCGGCGG